>JAVIWB010005877.1:0-86192 GCA_031893035.1 Dermolepida albohirtum | reverse complement strand
ATAACTATACTCTTATATTTTAAAACTTTATACTTAGTTTGAACAGTTTATAAGTTCTTATTCAATGGCAGTCGGTTATTGAATGAATATGCCGTAATTATGATTTTTCAAACATAATTACGGCATACCTATTATTGGTGTTGTTACAACTAGGAACACTACACTCAAACACCATAGTACACTAATAAATAAAGAATAAAGTAATTCCAATAATGATGCTAATGGCTGAAAGTAAAATGTATAGGAATTAGTTTACGTGAATACAAGGAGGTAACTCGAAACATACAAAATCAAACTTTCTTAAAATCCGTCAATGCTAGCACTAAGTCCGAAGTGCTCAAAAACTAAATTAGTGTTCGTCTTATGGAAATTAAGAATACGAATCAACTTCAGAAATGTCGGAATATTTATTTCAACAGGATAAGAAACGTTCTTGTGTAAAGTGTTCTTAGGCACTTGTTTGTGCTAGAAATAACAAATAATATTACAAATAATGATTTATTCCAATGTATAATAGAAAATGAATGAAATACATTAATTCCAGTCATTCTGCCAGTGGAATTCAACTAAAAATTAAGCACAAATACAATCGATACAATTAAGTGGAAGTTTATACAGAAATATCAAATCAGTAGTCATGCGTTTGTCCTCCAGTGAGATAACATCAAATCAGTAAAGCAGTTTCATTTGATCAATTTGTTCTTGATTCTTTAGCAATGATGTCAAAAAATAAAAATTTTGGCTAAACAGTTACTTTGACGAAAAATTTTTAGAAAACAAGACTTAGTTTAATATATTTATAAACTAATTTTTACTTCGTTATTGGAATTTTATTTTCTTATTACTTTTGAACTTCATTATGGATTTATCGTTTTTCGTTCAAATATTTTCTCTGCCTGTATATAACATTTTCATTGGAATACGAGTGATTTTTTCTTAATTTTCTTATATTGTTAAACACTCAGACTCTCCCAAAGATAATAATTGCCACTAATTCATTTAATGGAGTTTTAGCGAAAAGGATAGCAAGTAATAATATAGGATTTATAGTAAATATTGAATCGTTTACTTTTCTTTTGTTTTTTTATAGTACTTAGGAATATAAATGAATATTCAACATATAAAAAAACAATTTATTGTTTGATAAAATTTTCTTAAAAAACAGTGTATTTACACAGTATTTGTATTAAATATTTGTACTTTACATCAATAAGTTATTCTTGAATTTTAATTGCATTTTTTGACGCAACGTCATAATACAAATGAATATCATTTAGGTGTCTCTTACACTACTTTCACTTAAACATATGTAGAATTTTCATTCGTTTCAAAGGTGTTATTGGTCACTTGAGCTTTCACATTCTACGTTCGAAGGCCAGTCACATGTATCTAAATCGGTATTCCATTGCAACCCATCAGGGCAAGCCATATCATGAGCAACACCATACCAATCACACATGCAATATCTTCCACAATCTGTATCATGCGCAAAGTATGTAACGTTATCTGTTGAAGAAGGATATAAGGGACAATTTGCGTTGAGACAGCCGCTATCAGAGGCTGAAGTTGATTCATAATATATAGAACTAGTAGTATATTCAGTAACAGGTGTAGTAGTAGAGTCAATGTCACCGTCAGTTTCAGAAACAGTATTGGTAGTAATGACTGAAGCGGAAGTTATTGTGGAAGTAGTATTACTTTCTTCAGAAACAATAATTAATTCTGATAGGATAGTTGAACTTTCATTTATTTTATCAGTACTAGCGACTGTATTACTAATTGATTCGGATTCAGTATTTGTGGAACCTATTTCATCTTCTGTAGTAGGTACTTCACTGGTAGATGATTCGATCTCGGTAGTTGTAGTAAATTCAGCATTGGTGCTTCCAGTAGAGAGTAAGTTTACAGTTTCAGTAGTTGTACTAGTAATATCGGCATTGTTTTCAGAAATTGGAGTTGTAGAACAATAAGCGCTATCAATTTCAGTAGGTGTAGTATTAGAACCCTCGCATGCGACATTATATGGCCAGTCGCAAGTATTTATTGCAGAATTCCATAGTAAACCATCAGGACAAGCTAAATCATGAACAACTCCATACCAGTCACATATGCAATATCTTCCACAATCTGCTTCATTTGAGAAGAACATTGTAGATGCTTGACATGAGACACAACTTGTATTAAGGCATCCACCGTTATATGAAGTTGTAGTTTCCTCATCTTCAGAAGCTGCTGTAACAGTACTCGAATCAGTAACTGCATCAGTTTCGGCGGTTGCTGTTGTGGATACAGTTTCTGAAATTGTTGTAATAGAGCTCGTTTCACTAACAGTGCTTGTATCAACTTCGTAAGTCGCAGGATCAGTTTCTGTATCGTCAGAAGTTGCACTAGTAGTAATTGCCTCAGTTTCGGTACTAGTCATTGTTACAGAATCAGATGTGGTACTTGTTGTTACAAATTCTGTTTCATTATCTTCAGAAACTGTAGTAATAATATTTGAAGTAGTTTCGGAATTCGTAGTTGTCGTAGAATCAGTTACCCCATCTTCAGAAGCTACTGTAACAGTGCTCGAATCAGTTTCAGAAACCGTTATTGTAGTAGAATCTGATATTGTGGTAGTAGTAACTGCATCAGCTTCTGAAGCTGTCGTTGTGGATACAGTATCATCTACCTCTGAAACTGCTGCAGTAGTGCTTATTTCACCTTCGGAAGTCAGATAATCAGTTTCTGTGTCTTCGGAAGTTGAACTAGTAGTACTTGTCTCAGATTCTATTGCGTTGTCTTCCGAAACTGTAGTGGCGATACTTGAATCAGTTTCAGAAATTGTAGTTGCCGAATCAGTTTCCCCGTCTTCAGAAGCTGTTGTAATAGTGCTCGAATCAGTTTCAGAAATTGCCGTTGTCGTAGAATCATTATCTGCTGTTGTTGTTGCAATGTCATCTACTTCTGAAACTGATGTAATAGTGCTTGTTTCAGATTCAGAAATTATTGTTGTAACATCTGTGTCTTCATTTTCGGAAGTAATAGCGCTAGAATCAGTTTCAGAATTTGTTGTTGTAGAATCAGTACCTTCATTTATGGATGTTACGATAGTAGTTGTTGTTGATGCAGAATCGGTGTCGGAAGCCGCTGTTGTAGTATCAGTACCTTCGGCATCCGTAGTTACTATTGTAGAATCTGTTTCGTCGTCTTCAGAGGCTATACTAGTAGCGCTTGTATCATCTTCGGAATTATTCGTCGTAGAGATAATTTCTTCAAGTGCGGATATTTCAGTTGTATTGCTAATATTAGATTCGGATGTATTCGTTTCAGAATCAGTAACAATTTCAGATGCTAGGATAGTGGTTGCATCAGTTTCTTCGTCTTCTGAGTTCGATTGATTACAATCAACATTATACGGCCAATCGCATACGTTATTTTCAGGGTTAAAATATAAATTGCCAGAACATTCGAATTTGACAGGAGTTCCCCAATCGCACATGTAAAATATAGAACAATCATCGGAATCTGTTAAAAATTGAAGCTCATCATTAGTTGAGGGGCACGTTCCAACTGGATCAGCATCAGCATACGATAGAATCCATATAACCAAAATAATAGGAACTTTTGAATGTATACCTGAAACATCAAGTTATAATGCATATAAACCTACATATGTACATGAATATATTTTTAAAATTCTTGATCGATTTTCATTAAAATCCAAAGCAATATAAAGAACATAAGACATAATTAATTATATTTCTTCCAGATATTATATCATAGTATCCACGATTATATATTGCGATCATAATGTTGTTTTCATTAAGCCAAAAAAAATATTTTTCTTATTTTTGATTGCTTTTCAGAAATTTTTGGTTTACGGTAATTAATTATATAATAATAATTTTTCATACGATGAAATTATAATACCAACAGAGGACTAGATTGTTTGTTTTTGTCGTAGAAAAACTGCAATTTGTAGAAAATAAAGATTTGAAAAGCACTGAGGAGCCAAAACTAGAGTTAAGCATAATAGTGACAGATTAGATCACTGGAATGGCAAAAGAAAATAACTCAGCAGCATTAGATGAAATAAGCTCAGAATTAGTAAAATATTTATTATTAGTTATATTATGGAAACATGTTTACCGAATGCTAAAGTTTACATGCAATGCATATATTTAAGAAATGAAAAAAAACAGTCCATCGAGGAATAACTGTAATACTCGTAATCAGTACACAAAGGACACCTCGAAAGTTATACTATAGCTGGTGAATTAGTCAAGAATACAATACCGGGAAATTCCACAGTACAACTTGTATATTGAATATTAGACAGTAGCTTAAGAAAATGGCTTTTGTCTTAGAAGATTACTATCCATATCTTACAGGTAGTACAAGGCATACCAAAGAGATATATACAATATCGTGATTTAAAAAGTACCTCAACATCCGCGCACCCCAATTTATACCATTCCGCACAAACTAATATATGTGGCATAGGCTTGTTCGTTGTAGATATACCATACTTTCTCCGATGAGTAGTGAGAGAGTGACATTTGATAACGTGAAATTTCCGAGAAATTTAAAAATGAAACATCTCGGTATGTTAAGTTATCTTGATAGGTCTGAAACCTGCCCTTATTATTAAAACGTGCCCACTAAAGCACATAACAAAGTCTGAGTTTTTCAAGATGAAGGCATGTCGTGTCTGAAGAGAAATCTCAATTTGTTAAGAAAATGATGCCGCCTTCTTTACCGTGGCGGGAAGTATTGGAAACAAAAACTACGTTAATCCCAATATATTACAACAAGCAATGTCTGCCAGAGTTGTTGAAGCAATCAAAAACGATTCTTCTCGTTCGAAACTAGGCATCTAGTTCCTGCATTAAGACAACGGCCCATTTCTTCTGTATCGAGTATTTAGTGAATGTTAGTCTAAAGGTATTGGAATATCCTACAAACCAGATCTCGTTCCATCCGACTCTGCATTGTTTTCTCATGTGAAGAACTGGGAAAAAGTTCCCCCAACAATGAAAACTTTGGGGCATAAAAATATGACTGTACCCAGCTTTCAGAAAGAACGCGAGGAGGCTGACATGATGGCTGATGACTGATTTCGGAAAAGAATAATTGGTGGAAATTACTTCGAAAGATTGTGATAATTAAAGTTCTATTACGAAACTTCTGTAGTGCCATTTTTATTTAAGGAAAGAAGCATAAATCTATCGCGGAATACTGATAATACTCATATAGAAAGACAGTCTATAGATAATATATTTACAGTTAAACAGTGAAAAAGCGAATCCAAACTAATTGGTAAACACTGCAGAATTAATGAACTTAGATATTGCTTTTTAACCAAAATCCATTAGATATACATGTCTCTAGAAGAGCATAAAAAATTTAAAAATATTGAATAGCAAGTGATATAATAATATCATTATGCTAACTGTCATAAACAAAAAATATCGAAAGCCGACGAAATAATATAATAAAAACATCAGACTTTAAAAATGGATATCTTTCAATGATAGTGGTAAACAAAATAAATAGCAGATTAATAAAATGAAGAGATATTTCAAAATCTCTATCCAATAGTAATATTATCGATAACAAAAAATATAAGAAAGAGTATTGGTAATTACTATTTTAGTTATGTAATAGAAGTGTGGACTAGAGTTGGTACCGTAAGTGTTCGTTCAGTTGCAATGATTTCAGCAGATAATAAATGTAAATGATCGCATATCATTTTAAGAAAAGTTAGATAGATGCACAAAGTGGATAAGATGGGTAAAATCAGGCATGTTTCAGCAGCTCCTTCATGTAGACGTATTCCCTGTAAGGAATACATTTTTTTAAATGCAGAAAACGACTGTTATATATCAAATGATGAAATACATAATTAAAATAATTCATGTTATCACTTAAAAGACCCGCAGACCCATAATCACAAAAAAATTGTTTTATTCTGGTAAAATCTGAATCTTACCTCAGCACACTAGCTACTTTAGTAATAACATTAATATTACATACATAAGCGTTGTTGCTAAAGTAAAATAGCGTGACAACGAAAGTTCAAAATTTTTAGGGTGATTAGTGGGTCTACAGATCCGTTAAGTATTGACAAAAATTATTTTAATTGTGCCAGAATTTCATTATTATTTCGTTGTTCCCTGCACATAAGGACATTTATGTTGGAAATATTTAATTCATCTTATCCACTTCATACACAAGTAAAATTCATAATTTTCAAATTTATTGCACTGTACTAAGAAAGTATAAGAAAATATATAAAGTACAAACCTTTTAAGAATTGCATTCTGAGTAATGGAAAACACTATCACTTTTCTTATAAAAACTGTATAATGTATTCAAATGTTCAATTACACCAAATCTTCTAGAATAATGTTCTAGACTAGATAGTATCTGGAATATATATACACATTCTTCGAGAAATTAAAAAAACATGCAAATATTTCTAGGATTAATGTTTATCTTAATTTCTAGTAAACAATGCAACAAAAAATGCATTTATGTATTTAGTTTTACGATATGCCGTAAATTTTCTTGAATTACATTTATTCAACAAAATCGTATAAACACACAATTACATCTATTAAAACAATGGTATAACAATATAAATATTAACATTATCATTAAAATTTGTAAGATCTATGCCTATCTAAGTTATGTTAAACGTGCTTACCTGGAAGGAAACCGAAAGGTTAACTTTATATACAAAAATGATAGTAAACGTAAACATTAAAAACTATTATTTCACATTCCTGACAGCGTAATGTAGGGGACACTGGCAAGCCATAAGTTATTACGGCTTGAGACATTGGCATGATAAGCTTTTTACCATTAGGCTATCGCCTTTCAAATTTTGGTAGTTAATTTTGATAGAATTGTACTGAACAAATAGATTTTGATTTATTTAACATAACTGTTCGTTTCAAATATTTGTATTTTTTATTCTTATCGTCCGTGCATAATTATGTATCACAAAGAATAGTATGCTTCTCGCGACTTGTATCAGATATTTCTTTAATATTGTTCTGTTGCACATATTTACGATATTTTTATCGACAAAGTAAATTTCAGCATAATTTGGTTCATTCCTTTATTTTATTTTAATTCTCTTTAGATAACAAGTTAAATTAATAATAACATTTTGTCACTAATTTCGTGTCAAATACCTACGGCATATACACTATATATATGTCTACTTGAAAATTATGCTCTTAATTATTTTTACAGGCTCTTCCAAGTCTCTAATATAAAATAGATCAAGAAATCTACAACACCGGCTAAATTTTTATAAGCATATACATACATACAAGAGTATTGAAATAAATTCAATATTTAGTTTAGAGGGTAAAACGAATAGCAGTAAAACAACAAACTGAATAATATACAATGAAGGAAAGGCGAATACTAAAAGATTGATGATGTGTCAATTGATATTTTATAACACGCATACACGCACGAACACACGCATACACATGCATGCACACACATACTCTTTATTCCAAAATGTATCATAACCATAACAATAAATAATTAGATTTCTTAATACCAAAGAGAATATAAAACTGTTTCTATTTTAGGACAAACAAAATAATCGTGCATTAAAATAGCAGTCATGCCAAAATACTAACCACTACTACTTAGTTAATTGGATTGAAACACTTAATATCTTGTTGCTTGATATTTATTATTTATCATCTCTTGACACCTGTGGGGCAACGAGTTCACCAGTGGCCGCCTACATGTCTCTGCTGAAATTGATTATTGCTATTCGACTCGGCATATTCTCCACAGATCGTCAACATTTTGTAACCTAACAGCTGATACAATCTTTTTCAACTCCACCCATAAATTTTCAATGGAATTTAAGTCTAGCGATTGTGCCGGCCAACCCAAATCGCGAACGTTATTATCCCAAAACCAAATGTTTTCGCTTTACGAGAAACATGCTTCGGATCGTTATCCTGCATATACAACCATTTTAGTGGCATTTCCTCCTCTGCATATGATAGAAGCATAGTTTGTAATATATTCACATAGACGTCAGCATTAATTATGCCTTCTATCTTGTGTAAAGGATCTACGCCAACCAAGAAAAACACTCCCACAGCATGATGATTGAGCCTTCGAATTTTACCGTCTTTTTCTATTTTCGTGCACATGACTGTATATATATGTATATATATATATATATATATATATATATCGAGTAACCAACGCCGTAGATATATTTTAATTTCTTTAAATGAGTGGATTTACATTAAAATTGATAAATGAATATCTCAAAATTAATATTTCTGCAACTGCATAGAACTGAAGCACTTTTGGTTATTTCAGAAGTGATACCAGTTTCAAAAATTCAAACGGAATTCCCTTAATTATTTTTACGTAATTTTAATCTACGTGACCTTTTGCATCTAACAGCATATCATTTCAATTTTCGTTACTATGGTTAAGAAAAGATTAAATTTTTATTTTTGAATTTAAAAAACTGCACATCATATAAAATTCTCTAAGACAATTTTTTTATATAGATTTTGGTATTATTAATCCATAATGCATGGTATAATTTCATTATTTATTTGCATATTCGATTTAGTATATTATTTAAACAAAAAGTTAGATTAATTATGCTGTCGGTTATCAAATCCATGGTAGCTGAATAAAGAAACAAAAATAGTAAAGTTAAAAGTATCATAAAATCACTTGAAAGTACTTTGCTTTGACAAAAGAAAAAACGACGAAATAATACGCAGAGAAACAAAATAACCATTAACAAAAGAAGTTTACATTTGATATGGAAAAATCCGGAATAGACAGTACGAGTTGTCACAACAATAATGGCATGGCAATTGTCAAATTGTGGAAAAATGAAGAATACAAGAAAATCTTTAAAGGAAAAGCGTGTCGAGAATTAATATTAGGTGAAAATGTCTTCAAAATAGTTCTATTTAGTTCAAATCTGTATATTTTAAATTAATATTAGTTTTTCAAGTTCAAGTTAATACCAACATTTTCATATGAATGTGTATGCATGTACATACATACATGTAGACAAAGCTTTGTATCTTTGCTTTCCAAATTGTAATCCATAATCACATAATGTATTATTTATTTAAACGTGATTCGTTACATTGCAAGTTTAGGGACAATATTGTTTGCCTATTTTACAATTTTATGCTATATCACTGTGTAAATTACCATTACCACTATCACTTTTTTTCCATTTTTTTATGATTGTATATGTACATATCTGCTAACTTACTATAAATGTTTTAAACATTTTCAGGTTCATGCATTAGCAACTAAGCATCAACTAAGCATTACGTAACGACATTTAATGTGAGGATTATGTGTTCTGATACTAAAATCACACCTAATGCATTAGTATACATTAATTCTACATAAATGAATTATAGTCATTTATATGAAAAGATGTATATTACGCTATAGAAAAGTTTATTTTTTTAAAGCATACGTGTAATTATATCGATTGTTTTGTTTTGAATGAGATTGAAAATAATAATAATAATAATTTTGGCGAAATGTTAGAGATCCTTATGCTTCATTTGACTTCATCGATTTAAATTAAATTATTAGGTGCGCAACCAAGTTTTCGCTGTTTGTTTGATGAAAATGCAACTTTATTGTGCAAAAATGTTTACAAATGAATTTTTTCCCATCTTTCTATCAGAGCTCGAATATCGTCACGGTAGAAGTGTTCGTCTTTTGAGGCTATCTACGAATCAAGCCATTTTGAGATGTCTTCATATGAGCGGAACTGCTGATTAGCCAGACCATGTGCCATCGAGCGGAACAAGTAATAATCGGACGGTGCAATATCTGGGGAATATGGCGGGTGGGGTAGGACCTCCCATTTGAGCGTTTCTAAGTTTTAACGGATTTAGCAATGTGAGGCAGAGCGTTGTCATGCTGTAGAATCACTTTTTCGTGCCTCTGCTCGTATTGTGGTCGCTTTTCGCGCAGTGCTCGGCTCAATCGCGTCAATTGGGTTCGATACTGTTCCCCAGCGATGGTTTCGTTCGGTTTCAACAGCTCATAATAAATAACACCGCCCTGGTCCCACCAAATACACAGCAAAACCTTCACAGCGTGAATATTCGGCCGAACCGACAACGTAGAAGCATGACCGGGCAGTCCCCATGATTTTGTTCTTTTTGGGTTGCTGTAATGAATTCATTTTTCATCACCCGTAACGATGCGATGAAGAAAACCCTTCCTTTTTTGCCGCTGGAGCAGTTGTTCACAGGCGAAAAACGACACTCAACGTCTCTTGGCTTCAAATCATAAGGAACCCAAGTTCCTTGATTTTGAATCATTCCCAACGCATGCAATCGCTGGAAAATGGCTTGGCGGGTAACTCCTAATACTGAAGCAAGCTCTTTTTGCATTTGGCACGGATCCTCATCGAGCAATGCCTCCAATTCAGCGTCTTCGAAGGTTTGTGGTCTTCCTTCACGCGAACGGTTGTCAAAATCGAAATCACCGTCTTTGAAGCGACGGAACCAATCACGGCACGTTGTTTCACTTAGAGCAGCATCTCCGTAAACTTTTTGGAGTTCTCGATGAGCTTCAGCCGCCGTTTTCTTCGAATGATAGAAGAAAAGCAACACTTCCCAAATGACGATTATTTGGCACAAAATCAGACATTTTTACACAACCAAAAGTATATGACGCAAAAACAAAATCACTAATGTGTCAAAGCGGTTTGTTTACCATATATCTAAGCTTGGTTCATGACGTTTTGATTATATCACAGCGAGAACTTAGTTGCGCACCTAATACATTATATATATATATATATATATATATATATATATATATATATATTTAAAATCGTATTTTGTATTTCTTTCAAACATCTAGTTGTGGATGGTACCTATTAGGCCGTAGGTAGCTATATGCGCGTTCCAGTCTAAATTTTTTCTAAAGCGTTATTAATTACTATTTAATATCAATTACAGATAATTCAGAAGAACCCCAGCACAGCTCATTAAAAGTTTTATAAAAGAATTTCATAAAAGTGTCCAAAATCTTAATTAAATATTATGAAAATACTTATCTCATCAGATAGACTCTATGTTCAAATGTTATAGATATACTCTCAATGAACAGGAGGTTAAGCACTAGCCGATAGTACGTAGGTAGTTTGACAAGTAGTGAGAATGGAAAAGAAAAACGAATTTTGTAAATACAAAATAAGTTTTATTTTTCAATATATTCTCCTAAAAGAGCAATACATTTATTCCAACGGTGCTCCAATGTCCTTATGCCATCTCTAAAACGCGATTCCGGAAGGCTTGCAAAACACTCATTTACTAAGATGATTAGCTCGTCATTAGATGAAAATTTCTTTCCACCTAGTGCCGTTTTCAATTTTGGAAAAAGGTGGACGTCGGAAGGGGCTAGATCCGGCGAATAAGGCGCATGCGGTACTAATTGGAAATGCAACTCGTGGGTTTTGGACATCACAACTGTGCTGGTATGCGAGGAAGCGTTGTTTTGGTGAAACAGAATCTTTTTCTTTGCCATTCCTGGCCGTTTAGGACGAATCTCAACATTTAATTTTTGTAGAACTTCTGCATAATATTGTCCGTTTATTGTGACACCTTTCTGAAGATAATCAATGAGCAAAATGCCCTTTGAATCCCAAGAAACTGATGCCATCACCTTGTTTGCCGATAAAGTGGTTTTCGCTTTTTTTGGAGGTGCAGAACCACGTTCTAACCATTGTTTCGACTACTTAGTTTCAGGTGTACTGTAGTTTATCCAAGTTTCATCGCAAGTAACAAATCGCCTACAAAAATTAACCGGATTGTCCTTATAAAGATCCAAACACTCATTGGAAATGCGCAAACGAGTGAACTTTTGATCAGTCGTAAGCAATCGCGGCACCCATCTTGCCGAAAGCTTGGAAAGGCCCAATTCTTTCGTTAAAATGTGGTGTACGCGTTCAGTTGAAATGTTTACTATGTCTGCTATCTCTCTCACTTTGAGTCGTCGACGTAATAATATTATGGATTTTTATAATCATTTCCTTAGAAGTCATGATTTTGGGTGCTTCAGAGCGCGCTTCATCAACACAACTTGTTCTACCACGTTTAAATTCATTTATCCATCTACTTGTTGTGGCGGATGATGGAGTAGTTTCACCAATTTTTTCCGTAACTCATCTTTTATTTCGGTAGCTTTTATACCCTTAATTACGAAGTATTTAATCACCGCACGATACTCTGGTTTTTCCATTTTAACAGAACGACGTGTTTCTTCTTTTTCAATCAGCTGTCAACAATAAACTAATCAACCACATATATATGTAACATATAAATAGGCAACATAAATTACAGTGCATTTGTTTTACCAATTAGAGCGCCACCTATGTGTCATTCTCACTACTTGTCAAACTATCCTCGTATATAACACAGTAATATGCATGAGTTCTTTTACTTATACATTGGTTATTTAACTTAACAGAATATTCTAATATAACAGCAACGTGTTGTTGTGCCTGTTCTTTTGTGTCTTCGAGCTGAACCTAGTTCTTCACCATGTGTCCTAATTGTACTTGTCGGGGGTTTAATAAAACAATATTTAGAATATCTTTATTTGGTAACACATGATATATAGACGAATATAAATAAAACTAGACTAGAGTAAACTAATACTAGACTTCAGCAAAATGGACTGTTGGGTCTTTCGGGAATCTTGGGTTGCCAGAAACATATTCGTAAGTACTTCTCAAATAAAATTTATTAGTAATAAATTGTACAATTATATAACAGCAACAGATATCGATTTTTGTAAAATGTGTTTATAACATTATATACAATTGAAATAAGCCAGGCGATATTTGTGGAATCAGATAAAACAAAAATGACTCTGGGCTGGTAGCGAACGTGTTAAAACAGCTGATCATTTATGTTTATCTTTGTTTTGATATTGAAATACTTTTAACAAACTTTTACATTTTCAAAAGTCGGACAATACTACTACTATGGTTATTTTTATTAGACTCGATAAAAAAAAGTGTTTCAAATCAACGGCTTTTTTCATTGTTAGCAGAAAATATTATATTAATTTGTATAGTTATGAGTGTTCCTCCTTTTGTGCGGATTCATTTATTTAAATTTATTTAATTAATTTAATTAATTAATATTAGCTAATACATGTAAATAATAAAATACATATAAAAAATACACATATAATTCAATTAACATGGGCAGATATGTAATTTACACTAATTGAATATATAATATTAGCAGTTCTGCGTATAATTGAAATTCGAACATATCGCAGCACAAAAAAAATAAATATAGAATTAATGGCCCGTTATGATTCTTCACTTAGAAAATTCTTGTCATTCCTTTATATTCACTGTTATTTTATTCCCATTTGTGGTTTCCTCCTCTTACAAATTCTTTCCCACAGCCTGCATTCATCTAATTTTAAGCTGCCCTCGTCTTCGGTAAATCATCGGTTTTACTTGTCTGTCCTATTTTCATTAACGAGTTTTCTTCCCTTCTATTTACATGACCCAATCGTCTTATTAGTTACCCATTTACAAATCATATAATTGTTACTTCTCTAAATTGGGAATTGGTGTAACTTGTCTTCACATATCTTTCAACTTGTCTCGAAAAATATTTCTCAACATTTTCCCTCCCAAATTTCAAATCTTCTCTCTTCTAGTCCCGATTGTAAAAGCCGTAGATTTCACAATCGCATGGTATAATAACATCTAGAAACAACATTTAAAAAAACTTTGTGCGCACATACTTATGATTCTAAGACAAATGTAAAATTTTAAAAATGTATTATATTAATTTATTTACAAAAAAGTAATAGTGTGCCAAAAATTTTTGTGTAAAGGTCAATAATTTAATATATGAAGTAAATTAGAAATGGTTAAATTAATGCAGATTTATGTAATAAGCCTGCTTAACTGTGAACTACTAAAGTTGATAAAAATACAAATATAGCCTGTTTCATAAACCTAAATTTCGTTTAAACCAGAAAAATCACTCAACATGTGTGTGTGTGTGTGCCTATTCTGTACCCTGCCGTAACATGTGTTAGAGATGAGCTGAATTCTCGTTTCTGTACTGTTAATTTATGTTCTTCTTCTGACATAAATTCTCCTGTTCGTTTGGCTTGTGTAAAACTGTTCTCAATTGAATTTCGTATAGCTCTTGGAATGGTATTCTGTCTTTGTAGTTTTATAGTATATCGACTAGTTTCCTTTCAGTAGTAAATATCATGTTAATGTTATGTTGGCCGAGTACTCTACTCAGACGGTCCGTGGTGCCCTGTATGTATGATAAAACCGTCCACGGCTGCGAATCATTCTGGTTTTGTTCTTTGACGTTTAAATAGTGTGAAAGTTCCTTTAATCCAAAATTTTGAAACTGGATTGACAAAAAGAGTAATACTATTTTGAACTATAAGACAAAGACTTATTATTAGATTAAGATGTGATAAATAATAAATATTACTTATCACATTTATTTATGTATAAATTAAAGATTTCACATATTACATGTTGCGTTAAATACATAGAAGACTATTTTCTTTTAAAAATTTATGTATTTACATTATGACGAAGTATGTGTTTGCAAATAGATTTAAACATATGATAATACGAAGGAATGAGAAGATAACGATTTTCTTACCATATAAACAATTGTGAAATATTATAGTAAAGATATCAAAATATCAATCTAAAGTGTGATCTCTTATATCGACATAATCATATCTAAGCAACAGTTCAGGGTACTGCTCCGATTATAGGTAAAAGATGGCAGCACGATTTTATAAAAACACAAAAAAGTTGCAATTAATTGAAATTTTAGTATAAAATAGAAGCTTGGATTTTTAAAAGAATTAACAACAAAAGTTTGAATTTACTCAAAATTGTTTAAGATTCATAAGATCCAAAACAAACCGCAGAAAATGGGACAGAAAATCCTAACGCTCGGCACAAAACCGAGTACACGTGAAAAAGACAAAGGGGGCGAACGCTAGATCGGAATATTAATTTCTTGTAGCGATAACTTAGATTTTGTTTAATTACAATTCAGATTATATGAATCCATATATTCTCAACATTTGAACTAGACTGATTGATTTGAAAAACTATAGGAATACGTTCTTATTTAATTCAGAATTTCTAAACTTTTTTGAATTTTTATATTTTATCTTAAGAATTAAATTTAAGCTTCAACTGTATCTTATACAAAGTGATGCATAAGACGACGGAAGATATCGAAATCCCCTGAATTTCGTGTTATTTACTCGTAACTTGTTGACTAACGTTAAAGGAGTGGAAATATTGTTTCACTAAATCAATATACACTGTTATACATAAAAGTCTATAATTAATTTGATAGGTTTTTTTATTTCAAATTTCACGACAGTGACATTATATAAAACTATCATACTTGCAGAATAATAAAATTCTCTTGTATGTTAGGTAGCTTTATATATTTATTTTGCTGAAAGCGGGAATATAAGCAATTCAAACTTAATTAAATATAATTTTTAATTTGCCATGTATTATTCTACTTAATTTAAAAATTTAATCATTCACAAGCAATGATCTATTCTTTGATTTAATTATCATAATCAATAGAATTTGATACATGAGGATAAATATTTTTATTCTGTAATTAATTGTACTGAAATTTCTACTTGTAAATGTTTTAAATAATATGATGTTATATTAACAAATTCTAAGTTTTCTTATTAATTTTTTTCTGTTTTTTTAATTGTGTACCGCTTTTTTGATTTATATTTATGTAAAGGGTTTTCCAATGGGGACTTGACAACTTTTAATTCAATTTGTGAACGCACGCTTTCACTAATCATCGAATTGTCACTGTCAATTTATTCAGTAAACTTAACATTTTCATCATGGTAAAGTACACGAACGAACAACGTTAACTCCGATTTTCGGTCGTAATTCTCGCCCTAGTAGACAGGCAGTAACAAGTTGCCGTGCCAGTGAGACAACGGGTTAGTCGAAGTGTCGAAAATATCGCTGCCGTTGAAACGTCCGTAGCAAATGATCCAAATCAGTCAATTCCACGGAGTTCTCAAGAGTTGGGCATTGCCCAGACCACTTTATGGCGAATTTTGTGTAAGGATCTTGCTTTACACCCATACAAGATCAAGCTGACTCAAGAATTGAAGACGATGGACCATTTGAAGCGACGTACGTTCTCCAATTGGGCTCTGGAAAAGATGCGCCAAGATGATAAATTTCATCGCAAAATCATTTTCAGTGACGAAGCTCTTTTTTGGCTCAATGGGTTCGTCAATAAGCAAAATATGCGTTATTAGTCGGGTGAAAATCCACATGTGCTTCATGAAACACCACTTCATCCACAAAAAAATAACTGTTTGGTGCGGTTTGCATGCCGGCGGCGTCATAGGGCCATATTTTTTCGTCGACGATAATGATCGTCACGTTACTGTGAATGGTAATCGTTATCGCGCCATGATTACCGATTATTTTTGGCCCGAATTGGAAGATATGGACTTGAACAACATGTGGTTTTTAGCAGGACGGTGCCACAAGCCACATAGCACACGTTACAATCGATTTATTGAAGAGTAAGTTTGATGAGCGTGTTATCTCAAGAAATGGACCAGTCGATTGGCCGCCTCGTTCGTGCGATTTAACGCCTCTAGACTTTTTTCTTTGGGGCTACGTCAAGTCATTGGTCTATGCCAACAAGCCGACAACGTTGGAAGAGCTCAGAGCCAACATTGAACGCGAAATAGCAGCCGTTTCGATCGAATTGTGTGGCCGAGTCATCGAAAATTGGGTCCAACGAATCGACCGCTGCAAACGTGCACGCGGTGGCGATATGAACGAAGTCGAGTTCCATTCATAAATGTTTTGATTGTACTTCAACCCGATAATAAAGTTTTTGAAATATCTCAAATGGTCTGCATTTTATTTTGAAAAAAAGTTTGTCAAGTCCTTATTGGAAAACCCTTTATATTTTAATTCTATCTATTTCGTATATATTTAACTATATTATCTACTTAATGAAATAAATAAATAATTGTGGCTAATGAAGGGTATACTCTTGATTAGTTCATGTATTTTGTTTGTTAACAATTGATACCAATAAAAATGCTACGAAATTATGGATCAACCTAATAAAAGACATTATTAGAAATTTTAGAAAAGTAAATTTATTTACAAATATCTTAAATATTTATTCTTTTTAGAATTCTGTACATTTTTTCTAGAAAAACAAATTTTTGTAAGATCGTTTAATAAAAATATATAACAAAGAAATACTAAATCGACAGTAGTAATAATTTATCTAATTATTTAATAAATGATATTATTCACATTCCGTATTCCACGGCCAATCACAAGTATTAAAATTAACATTCCAATAAAGTCCATTAGAACATTCCTTTTCATAAGCTACTCCAGATATATCACACATACAATATCGTTTACAGTCTGTATCGTGAGGGAAAAATGTTACGTGTGCAGTAGCGGTCACCTCGAGCGGACAGTCGACATTTAAACATCCATTAACTGTAACTGTTGTTTCAGGAACGGAAGAAGTTGTAGTTCTACTATCAATATTATTTGTTCCTGTAGAAGATTCTAATCCTGTAAGGCTGGTGGTTGTAGAATCATTAGGTAATTCGCTAGTAGAGCTTTCGCATTCAACATTCCAAGACCAGTCACATGTATTTGACGCTGTATTCCATTTCAGACCATCGGGACAAATCATAACATGGGCAAGACCAAACCAGTCACACATGCAATACCTTGTGCAATCAACGTCATGTGGAAAGAATGTAACATTTGCTGGTGGGAAAGGATTTAATGGACAATTCGCATTAGTACATCCATCATCAAAAGTTGTATCAGAAGACTGATTTTCATCTGTTACACTATTGGTTACTGTAGAATCTCTACCCTCATATTCTGTAGTACTACTTTGGTTATCTCCTGCCTGAGTTTCAGTAGCATTACTACTATTTTCAATTGTATTTTCTGTTGTACTGCTTTCACCGGAGTTATCAGTAGTGACAGTTTCCGAATTTGTACAATCAACATTCCATGGCCAGTCACAGGTATCAAGAACAGAATTCCACTGTAAGCCATCACTACAAATCATGTCATGAGCAATACCGTACCAGTCGCACATACAATATCTGCTGCAGTCTGTGTCATGTGGGAAAAATGTTACATTTGCAGGTGGGTGTGGGTATAAAGGACAGCTTGCACCTTGACATCCATCGATCAAAGTAGTCGCAGTTGCATCAGTTGTTAATCTGTCTGTAGAAATATCAATAATATTATCAGAAACAGCGTCTGTTGTATTACTATTTCTATCGGAATTAACATCATCAGTTGTCGATAGATTTATAGACTCTTCTGTGGTCAAATCAGTAACATCGGTTGTTCCATTATCTGCTACAGTACTTTGAGCGTTAGTAGTTATTTCAGTAATATCTTCTTCTGTAGTAGCTGGTTCTGTTTCAGTTACAGTACTGTCTGTCGAAATATCTGTAATATTTTCCGAACTACTTTCCGTGGAAAGATTACTAGTTGTATCAGAATTAGTAACTTCCGTTGTAGATTGATTTACAGACTCTTCTGTTGTCAAGTCAGTAATATCGGTTGTTTCGTTTTCTGCTACAGTGCTCTGAGCGTCATTAGTTGTTTCGGAAATATAATCTTCTGTAATCGCAGTTTCTGCTTCAGTTATAGCGCCTTCTGTCGAAATAACAATGATATTTTCAGAACTACCTTCCGTAGTAAGATAATTAGTTGTATCGGCAGCTTCAGCAGTTGTTTGATTTTCTAATTCTTCTGTAGTCAAACCGGTATCCTCACTTGTTTGTGCTTCTGTTACAGTACTCTGTGTTACAGTGGTTTGAGTAACTTCGTCTTCACCGATTGTTTCATTATCTACTGTCTGGCTTTCGCTAATGTCATCTACTGTGGTAGAAATGTCTGTTGATTCTTCTGTAGATGCAGTTGTACTGTCTTCAAAATTACTTTCCGTCGAGATAATAGAATCTGTATTAGAACCAATAACTTCGGTCGTTGACTGACTTGTATAACTTTCTGTAGTTGCATCACTGTCACTAGTAGTTTGATCTTCAGCTTCGGTACTTTGTGCTTTAGTGGTATATTCTGAATTATTATCTGTCGTGCTATTGTTTTCTTCTGTACCATTTTCAGTTGTACTTTCTGATGTATTATCAACATTAGAATTATCGCCAGCAATTGTAGTTTCAGAAGTCTCGCAATTAACATTCCATTGCCAATCACATGTGTTCAAAGCGGAATTCCATTGTAATCCCTCAGAACAAGCAAGATCGTATACAATGCCATACCAGTCACACATGCAATACCTTCCACAATCTGTGTCGTGTGGGAAAAATGTTACATTTGCAGGTGGAACGGGGTATAAAGGACAACTTGCGCTAAGACATCCGTTGTCTAAAGTGGTTGTTTTAGAAGTTGAAGTAGTATATTCTAATATTGAATCGCTAGAAGAGAGTTCTGTAGTAGTAATTTGAGTTTCTTCGGTTTGGTTACTTTCTTCAGTAGGATTGTTCTCATTATTTTCTTGTGTAATAGTAACTTCTGTTTGGGTTAGTGATTCCTCTGTTGAAATATCGGTAATAAAATTTTCAGAATTACTTTCTGTAGAAAGATTAGTAGTTGTTTCAGAATCAGCAATTTCAGTAGTTTCGTGATTTTCAAACTCTTCTGTAGCTAAATTAGTAGCATCAGTGGTTTGGGATTCCACTATAGTGCTTTGTATTTCAGTAATTTGATTATCTTCTGATAGAGTAGTATCTTCAGTCGTAAAATCGTTCGCAATATTTTCTTCGGTACTCGTAGTTTGAAAATCTTTCTGTGTAGAAGAATCTGTAGTCGAAGTAAGATCGTTAGTGGCTAGGGCATCAGATGAAGTACTTCGCACGTCAGTTGTATATACTGAACTAGTCGCTGTACTGAGAGTATTTTCATCAGTATTATTTTCAGTTGCACTTTCTGTTGTGGTATTCGTATCTAAGTTTTCACAATCGACATTCCATGACCAATCACATGTGTCCAAATCAGAATTCCATTGCAAATCGTCAGGGCAAATCATAATATGGGCAATCCCATACCAATCGCACATACAGTATTTTTGACAATCTGCATCATGAGGAAAAAATGTTACATTTGCAGGTGGAGCGGGATACAATGGACAATTTGCATTAATACATCCTCCAGAATTTATATCTGTTGAAGTAACTTGACTTTCAGTCGTTGTTTGTCCCATAGCTTCGCTACTATCTTCAGTAGTACTATAGATAACCTGTGTAGTAGAGTCTAATTGTGTAGATGTAGATATGAGTTTGCAATCTACGTTATATGGCCAATCACAGTTATTAATTTCAGGATTGAAATATAAGCCACCATGACATTCAAACTTGATAGTATTTCCCCAGTCACATTTATAAAATATTGAACAGTCTTCGGAATCTGTTAAAAAATCAATATGGGCACTACTGGAAGTTGGACAGTTTCCAACTGGCTCGGAAACAGTACTCGTACTAACATAAAGAAGTAGGATCACTGAACATTCTATGTAATTACCTGAAACAAGATATTATTTAATAAAGAGAATCTAGTTTCAAATGTTATTTGGCAAGTATATAATATGAAACTAATATCAAAACTACAAAAAACTTTTCTATTCAATTTTTATATTAAATACATAAAGCCATATATCTCTTGTTTTTGACAAAGAAACATATATAAATGATAATTAAACATATGGAACATTGATTTGATTCACGGTAAAATACACCTAACTTTCTTAAAGAAAGAACTGTATTGTAATGTTGAAATTGTAACAATGATAATTACAAAGGATACTAGGAAAGTTTTGCAATATAACGCAATAACGAATCGTAGGAAGCTGCTTGTTGCAGCATGTTGAGACATGTTCATACGTGCATAGTAGCCGCCACGCCATGTCGATAGGCTCAGTTATTCATTAGCAGTGAGAGTGTAAAGTGCTTGCGATGGTATCTTTGTCACGAAATGAGATCAGGGCAGTTTTATGTTATAATTTCGTGCGTGGTTTAAACATAAAGCGGTACTTCGAAGAAATGACTCTTGCACTAGGTGATGTTGGTCCACATCGCACAACGATATTCAGGTGGTAAAGATAATACCAAAGGGGAAATTTAACTGTGGAGGATGCTGAGAGGCCGGGAAGGCCGCGAACGTCAGTTACGGAAGAAAACGTCACTACTGTGAGGAAAATGCTTGGCGAAGACAGACGAGTGACCTGCCTGCAGATGGAGGGTACTTCAGGCCTAAATGCACCAGCAATTCGTTTGATTCTGCATGATCATTTGCACGTGAAGAAACTTTGTTCTCTCTGGGTACCGCAGAGACTTGGCTGCACTATTACGATGTGCCGACCATAGCTCAAAACAAAGTTTGGGTCTTTGATGATGAGGACACAACCGCAGTTGTCAGAAAATCTCGATCTGTAAAGAAGAAAACGATAGCTGTATTTTTCAAATCGAGTGAAATTGTGGAACGCGTCGTTTTGGACACACAGAAGACAGTCACAGCTAAGTGGTATACTGAACAGTGCCTGCCTAAAGTCATTGGATCTATGAAGAACCTGCGTCCAAAGTCAAGGGTAGACACCTGGTTCCTCCATCACGATAATGCTCCAGCTCACCACGCCAAAGCCTACACCGAATATTTATCCACGACAGGATTGAAACTTCTCCAGCACCCTCCCTACAGTCTTGCTCCCTGCGACTTTGCATGTTCCCGCATGTGAAAATGAAGCTAAAAGGGAGGCGGTTTTCCAGTGATAAGGACCTTCTGCGGGCTTGGGACAACGAGCGTGCTTTACTCCCTAGTGAAACTTGGCAGAACTCGTTTAAAGATTGGTTTCGGAGGATGGAGAGGTGTATTGAGTGCAGAGGAATTACTTTGAAAAAATTAAATAAACAAAGTTATATTGCAAAACTTTCCTAGTACCCTTTGTATATTAATCATAAGTGCCAGCCTGAAACCTAACAAAAAACACTGATTTACAAATTTTCTTCATCAGAAATAAAATATACTTTCTAAAAGTTACTTTTTATGCTAATTTCAAATCTGCTAATATTCTTTTGTTAGTGGGTAACAAATTTCAAATTTATATTACTGCTACGGCCTCATTCTGCATAATATTAAACGATGAAAATTAAAAATTGAACCCTTTATCGCTTCAAGTCACTTTACAAAAGGTCAACACTGTAACTAGCTTCAAAACACTGTCTTTTTGACTCTATAAATTCATTCTTTGGATGACTGCCTGTTTATACAGAGTTTATACGGGTTTATACAGGGATGATCGAAGGTGATGCAATATTGTACAATATTTCTACAAGAAATAAGCATCTTTACTGTGGAACTTTGTGTAGACTTTTATACTTTAAAAAGTTATTTGCATTAGGAAATGTCCTCCTTTTGTAGTCGATATACGATCTCATACGAGAAACGTTACGTGATAGCAAAAAAGATGATCAGATTTGTAATCGTCATTACAAAAATAGTCCAATACACCCAACTTTATGTATGATGCTTTCTCGTTGTAGGCCAGTATAATCGATAGAAAATACTGCACAACAAAATGTTTTTTTGTTGAGTTATTAAACTATAATAAGCTCCTAAACATCAAATTTATCGTAGTAATCTAAAAATTCTGAGAATGTTAAAATTATCTACACTTAATATTTCTCTAAAGCTGTTAGAATATCTAGTAAAGGACTGTGTTTTTTAAAGCTATCGTTTAAATAGTGTATACTAACACACGAGTTTCATAAAGCAGTACTTTGTTCCATGACGCCAATAAGGGGCTTTATTGTTTTTCAAAATATTCACCTATATTCAAATCAATCGTTGACACATTTACTCCATTCTGAAGTTGGGATACACAAAATGTGTGACTTGAATTTATTAACGGCTTCTTCGGGGCAATGAAGTAGAGGTAAGTAGGCGTAAAAACAGTCGTCAGGGACTAAATGACACATTAATTCAATGCCTTTAGCAAATAAGTGACTGCTACCTGAGCGGCATTAGATATAGCATTATCATGACTGATAGCACGTTTAGGGTTATTTTTCGCGACTGGTTAATGACTTTGGACAAGCAAATTGCATACCATTCAGCATTTGCTGTACGACGATTCACCAGATCAATTGTAGCAACATAACTCGATTTGAGAATACAAAATAAGCAAGTATTTTTTAGAACTGCTTCGCGATTCAATACCTTTTGTTGGCAAAAGTTTATTTTGAAATACGCAAACTATAATTTGGTGCTTTGTTTCCGGTTCATAGAATTATCCTAATAAATTTATGTATGGACATCAATCCGAAATATGAAGTTATTTGAATAATTCGGCCTCTAAGGCGTATGAATAACAGACAAAAAGTAAATCAATGATGCAGAATGGGTGTGAAATAGAACCGTAAAAGAGGAAGATCTGAAAGCACTTGGAATGATGAAGTAGGAAAGTATTTCAAACAAGAAAAATTTACTGTCTGGTGGTATATAAAAGTGATGGTATGAGATAGAAACATGAAACATGGAAAACTTCTCTTTTCAACATAAGGTAGAAGAGGACATGAGTTGAAGTACTGTTTTTATTTATTTTTCCACATATCCGCCTTATTTATAGTAACTTTATAAATATGTTATCAAAATACTCAAAATATCTCTCTATTGCTGCAATAATAAGTTTTTCATCGTCTGGAAATTTCTTCCACCCACCATAAGTTTGAATTTCGGAAGTAAGACGAGTCATCTAGGGCTGAGTCTGGTGAATAGTAATTGAGGCATAAACTGAAATCTTAGTTATTATATTTTTTCACAAATAACTTAAATGGTGTGATGATGAAAGAAAACTTTTCATGGATTGGTCATTCTAGGCCGATTTTCAGAAATTATAACATATACATAATATATTATAACATAACGATTTGGCCTTTGCAAGATATTCTATAAATATTATTTCCTTTGAATTGAAAATAATTGTAGCCATTATCCTACCCGCGGACGGAAATATCTCGTGTTTCATAGAAACACACCGTATTACCATGATATGTTTTAGCGTCTCGGTGAAAATTTGGTAAATAAGTATTATACGAGAATAGTCCTATAAGTACTCGGCCTGACCTAGAGATGCCGGCAGTTGTTTGAAGAATATCACTGTATTAGAAAGTACACAATCTATAAAGCATATTGTTGTTTAGTATTTGTTTGGCAGCCATCAATAGTGAACGTTTTCAGTAAATTTTTAAAATGGAGAAATTTGGTTATCGTTACGTGATATAATACTTTTATTTAAAAGGCCTTAGCCCAATCGATATAAAAGCTAAACTGGATTCTACTCTGGGTGAGTCTGCTCCTTCGTTTACTACAGTGAAATATTGGGTAGCAGAGTTTAAACGAGGCTGTACGACTTGCCAAGACGACCATCGCAGTACTCGACCAAATGAGGTGACGACTCTAGAAATGGTGGAGAAAATCCACAAAGCAGTACTGAATGATATAGCAGACATAGTAGGCATTTCAAAAAGTGCGGTACATCGCATATTATTTGAAAATTTGGACATGAGAAAGCTGCGTGCCGCGTCTGCTCGAGCAAAAACAGTGTCGTGAAGATGTTTCAATTGAGTGTTTAGCGAAGTTTCACAGCAACGAAGCAGATTTTTTGCGCCACTTCATAACCATGGATGAAACATGGGTCCATCACTTCACACCCGAGACAAAAAAACAATCAAAACAATGGACTCGAAAGGGAGAACCGGCTCCTCTGCAGGCAAAATCATGGATGGCATCGGTTTTTCGGGATGCGCGTGGAATAATTTTCATTGACTATCTAGAAAAAGAAAAAACTGTGAACGGCGAGTATTATGCAAACTTATCGCAACGTTTGAGCGAAGAAATTAAGCAAAAATGGCCGCATTTGTCTAAGAAGAAAGCAATTCGTTATTGCAATGGCCAAAATTAATGAATTAAAGGTTGAATTGCTACCTCATGCATCCTATTCGCCAGATTTAGCCCCCCTCGGATTATTTTCTATTCCCAAGCTTGAAAAATGGCTCAGTGGTCAAAGATTTTCCAACGATAAAGAAGTGATGTCGGCAGTTCATGACTATTTTGAGGAGTAAGACAGTTCTTATTATAAAAAGGGTATCGAACTTATTGAACATCGCTGGAAAAAGTATATAGAGCTGAAAGGAGATTATGTTAAAAAATAAATATATTTCTTTCCAAAATTTTTGTGTTTTCTTTGTTGGGTTGGCTGGGACCACCCTCGTATTGGACCAACTACGAGTTTATAAAAACTTTCAAATAAATAAATAACAATCTACCAAATTAACCAAATATCATCCGTCACCATGAAAAAGGCGACAGAATTAAAATATATAATAACTTTTCCGAAAGATGGTGTCTCACTTGCTACAGACTTTTATCATCTTAATAACCGTAGAAAAACAGAAATAAATTATCTTGCTCTAGATTGATTCATAATAATTTTCTTGAGATCGAAAAGTTTACGTCCTGAATACTTTTACTTGTTAGTATATTTTACTCCCAATTCAATTGTACAACCGATGAACTAAAATCATGAATAAAAATCTTAATCTTATCTTAAAAAAAAGAAACAAACACAGTTGCACTGAAAATGCTATAAGTATTTGTGGTTACTAATTATTAAAAATATATACATTAGCCAAAATTGCTAACAATATCCAAAAGTTTACCAATGCTGTCGAAGTCTCTATTAAAACTAAAATTTATCATTAAACTATTTAATGTAAAGAACGCCTCTAGAAGTATATTTAAGAGGAAAATAATTTAGAATAAGTTAATTATTACTTATCATTATTGAATATTCATCTATTTTATCAATAGAATGTACGTGCCCATCTTGTTATTTAAGTTTTATAATGTATATATTAGTATAATGTTTACATGATAGTATTGGAATACTAATAATTACGTGAATATCGTGAAGTAACAGTAGTTCAGTATATTCTACTTTAGCTACGTTATCGATATAATCTGAATTCCAAGAATGCAGCTGTATAATTCTTTTAATACATAGTAAGTCCACAAAACAACAAAGAATACTATAGTGTGGGTTATTGAAATAATAAAATTATTAATTAATAAAAATAATCATTAATTTCTGTAGATTATAATTAAATTATTAATTGATGTATGTGTTTCAGTAATATTCCCAAAGCGGAATTGTAATTGACTCTATATCTGACATAAACTTATCAAACTGTCAATTTCATTAGATAGCGTTGATAAATTGACTTATCTAAAAGTATTAATTATCTCTATTTGTACACCTACAAATACTCATATAAGCAAATCTTTTTAAAATAAAGGGCTCAAAAAGAAATGCATTAATTTTAATAAATAAATATATATATATATATATATATATATATATATATATATATATATATTATTATATTATAAGTAAATTATAGAAAAAAAATCTTAGGAACCTCGAAGGGATGTTGCAAGTGACAACTTCTTTATTAACTTGGTTAATAGTGGTGTAGATACCCCATAATTGTTGGCTCAGATTTATATACTGGTCCCATCTCATGTCACTAGATCTCGCGACTCGTTTGTTACTCCGAGAGCTAAGACTAATGTCCTAGCAGCATCGCTAGCTCATATGTGCAGGAACGCTAATAGGACGTGTCCCGATCCCTTTTTTGGGAAATAATCCCTTTAATCGTATGTTGGTCTACTTCGGCCTCTATTTTTTCATTATTTTGTAATTATATATTTAATTTTATATGTATTAATTAAGTCTTATGTATGTTTTAATTTGCTTATGTTTTTTTTATTGCTGCTTACACTGTACTTACTATATTAGATTTGTCCTATAAATGGCTTGTTCTGTTGGACAATAAAGAATATTATTATTATTATTATTATTATTATTATTATATAAAAAGGGGTTAAAATTAGGATTTTTCAGTAAATTATCACGTTATTCATTTAAATACGTTCGAGAAGTTAATTCTTTTAAAATTTTTACTAAATCAAAGCATACAATGCGTTATAGATATATACACTATAATAATTACATTATATTCAAGGAAATAATAGGTCATAAATACTCAACAAAATACATTATATAAACAATTACGTGTACATAAAATTTAGATATGACAATAACACATTTTTTCTATTATAACTACAACAATAAAATTTATAGCACTTATCAGACAACAACAAAAGTGTCTCGTGAGATAGGAATTTTGTCAATTGTTAACCCTATACTCATTTAATTGTTTCTCATTTAAAAATTAGCATAATAAAAGCTTATACAATTGTCAAGATTAGAAATATAAGAAAATAAACTTTATGAACAAGATTACTTGAGTAAATAAAGGTGTCATTACACATTTGTATCAAGCTGGCGCATAAATTCGTAATGTTTTTATTGAACTCAAAATTTATTAATTTTTTATCAAACCAAAAACAAAAAAGAATATATTCCGGTTCAATATTTGCGATTACCTCCCAACGATCTAGCAATTTTTTGGTCCGATGTCTAAAGAAGTTCATGGTTTAGAAGTGAAGAACTTTTCAAGTCAAATTTCTTGAATTGTGGCTTCAAGCCCACGAAGGTGTTAGCAATAAATCTTAGCAGAGATGGTTACATATCTTGAAAGCAATTAATATTTCAAGGTATTCTCATCCTAGAAACGAGAAGAGCTAACTTATCCATTAACCTGATATGTTTTGCGTCTGAAAATATTATAAATAATTTGGAAGAAAAAAATCTCTTAGGTTTTGTAGTTACGAGAAATGTTCTAATGTTTTTCGATGCTAGGCCATGGACCAGGACAAACATAATGTTTGCGTTTGTGTCATTTGACAATGTTAAAGGCTTAATGTTAAAATTAAAATGTTTTATTTTTGTTTGGAATGCATATTATGTATATTATGCATTTTATGTATATTATTATTATTATTGTTATGTGCTTTATGTTATTGTTCTATGAATATTATTGTTTTATGTAATGTCTTTTATATAGTAATTGTATTTACTTTTTTTCTTATATGCAAATCAATGCACATATACTGACCGGCAGCAACTTTTGTCGTCGTGTACACATTGTATGTCAAGGGAAGATCGACCTACCTGACCGGCCGCGTCATTGTCAAAGTGTTCGCTTTTTATATGCCGGGCACCGTACATATAGGGTTTAATGTAGAAAATTCCAGGTTCTTAAACTTTTCATTTTAAGAATTACATAAATACAAAGTCATTATTCGAAAATGGTTAATGTTAATATTAACAATGCATTTAGAATAATAATATTGAATATTTTTTCTTAGATATAACAGTTCGATGTTTCTCAAGTTTCACGTATTTTTGGTATCTAAATTGTATCTGTATTTCAAAGTATTTACTTTACAGAAAGTCCTGGTTTTAATATAGAATTTCAACAACAAAACTCACGAATGCGTATACTACTTAGGCACTGTTTCTAATGACAAAGAACAAAAACAACAAAAAGTTGTTGGAACGTAAAAAACTTTTCTCTTTATTGGTTTTCATTAAAGTCGAAACTCCAAAAACTAATATAGTAGTATAGGTATGTTGAACACTACTTGCCCGCTGGTTAGAAGATTTCTAAATACGCGCTAAAGAAGAAACAAATTTTGTCTACATTTAAATAACTACAACTATTAACTCGCCATTGAATCTATACTAAAAGAAAATCTACCCCAAATACGCACTAAAACAGTTCTTCAGAAGTCTCTTCAGGGTCGATAAATTTGATAAATTGCGCTGATATAATATCAAAAATATGAGACGTTATTGTTGTCGTTGTTTTCTTTTCTTGGAACTAATATAACATTTGCAGTTGTCAAATAAAAATATTTATAAAAATTTTTACAGTTTATAAGGCTAACGTAAAAATTACCAAGCCGTAAGGTACTACTATCAAGTACATACTTGGACGAGGTTTAGAGAGTTTAACAGTAGCGGTCTCGGTTAAGTGGAAAAAATTTACAACCCAGTTGGGCACTCATCAAAAAAAATTAGAATTCAATTGGTTTCAATAACAAAATGGAGCTGTCTTGAAAAATTTTCCACGTATGAAAAGCATTATCTCTAATCTATTGGCCATAATAAGCCAAACTTGTTATTTGATAAAGCATTTTTACAAAATACTAGCGATGACGTGAATTTTTTGGATCCTACATGTAAGGTGATAAATTTCAATCGGGATTACCAAAGTAATATGGCATATCAACGATTAATGTTGAAATTGTCAGAAGACAGAGAAAGAAGGAGGCACAAGAGAAATTAATATAAATAATATACCCAAGATTAGCTGCATTCTTAAAGAAAAATAAAATATTGTAAACGGTTGAATACATTGAACGCATATGAATGTAATATTAGCATATTTAATGAAGTTCCAAGAGAGTCTTCTGGGCTTTTTTTATCAAAAAGTGTCCTTTTCCATAGGCTCTCATAATAAAATTGTTTTAGAGCTGAACTTGAAGGGTCATTTAGCAGTTAGTCCATAATAAGCTAAGAAATTAATTAAGTCCTGAAAATCTATATATATATATATATATATATATATATATATATATATGTATATACAGACTTGTTCATTCTAGAATTAGATATGCGCTGTCCACAAGTGGAAAGAGTGCAGTTAGGTTAAAGCGCGCGAGAAAGGAGGATAGAATATCTCTCACTGGCAGTTTCGTTTTCTCCCACTCTTGGATTGAAAACAACTTCCCCTACTTTCTCGCGTGTTACGCGTGAGAATGTCTGAAATCAGTCTTCACCAGCGACATGATGTGTGTAGGTCAGGGCTGTAAATCATTATGCATTGACAATACGTACCTACATTTTGAATTGTATAAATTATTTGATGCATTTTATTTGAATCTTTTAATAAAATGCAACATGGCTATTTTCTTGAAATGTTTTGCCGTTTGGCGTGAAACTAATAAAATATTCTTGAAATAAATGAAATAGAAAATTCTAAAAATTAAAAAGATTTTCAAACATGGCTATTTTCTTGAAATGTTTTGCCGTTTGGCGTGAAACTAATAAAATATTCTTGAAATAAACGCGAGAAAGTAGGGGAAGTTGTTTGCAATACAAAAGTGGGAGAAAACGAAACTGCCAGTGAGAGATATTCTATCCTCCTTTCTCGTGCGCTTTAACCTAATTGCACTCTTTCCACTTGTGGACAGCGCATATCTAATTCTAGAATGAACAAGTCTGTATATATGTGTATATGTGTGTGTATGTATATACGTGGGGTGTCTTTTAAATTGTACATATAAGACTGGAACAAAACAGTAGATAGCTTATAAAGACTTCATTGTTTTGCGAAGTATTCTCCACGGAGATTAATGCACTTTTGGTTGCGTTCCAACCCACTCTGGAAGCAGTTGTTCTACTCGTTTGTTGGTACAGTCAAAATTGCGTTTTTGAAGTCATCGACTGCTCCTTCTGACGACGAGAATCTTTTATCATGCAGTCAGTTCTTGATTTTCGGACAGGCAAAGAAATCGCTGGGACTTAGATCCGTACTGTATGGAGGATGGTCAAACAATTCGATGTTTTATTGCGTTAAAAATTCAATTGTCTGGCGTACTGTGTGCGAACTTGCATTGTCTTAGTGGAAGATGATTCGTCGTTCGGAGTTGGTTTTTCGAAGCTCAGCGACGACTTGCGGCAAACAAATGGTTGTATACCATAAGCAGTAACAATTCTTTGGAACACACAAACAGGCAACTGGTGTTTATTTTCTGGCTCGTATGAGTAAATCTAGGATTCATCACCACTGACAATGTTCTAGAGCTTTTGACACTAATTTACCTAGCTGCTTTCTGTTCTTCAGTTAACAGATGCAGTATAGAACGGAAAACTATTTTTTTCATACAATTATTTACGCAAAATTCTTTGAATTGAAGTCTTCGAAATCCACAATAATGCTTCAATAGGGCGATATGTCACATGTCGATCTTCGTTGAGGATCTTGCGTACAGCATCGACGTTTTCTTGAGTGAATGCCGTTATAGCTAAGGTTAATCCGTCCAAGTTTGAATTCTCCACACCAACGAAAAATTGGTGACTGGTTTGGTGCTTTATTGCCGAAAACAGAAATCAACTCAGGAAGGCATTCTTGTTGAGATAATTTTCTTCGAAAATTATCTCAATTCTCTTAATTCCATTTTTCAACTTCGACAATTCGTTATAGCTACAATACTACACGTATAGCACTAAAACTTTGGATCTAGTCAAACTAAAGATGGAAGTTAATTTTTAGTACTAATACTTGATTAGCGGCGCCTTCTATGTCTCACTATGCAAAACTTAAAAGACATGTACTTAACAATACCTGTACGAAAACAATTTATATCAGTGTACATTTTGGTTCTCAAGGGTGCGGATCGCGTACGCAATTTATTTTCGTACAGGTATTTTTCGCCGTGGTTTACCAGGTGCGACACTTTGCAATTATCTGCTGATGATAACAACTTAGTTGTCGAAATGCGTATACAGAATTACAAAAGTTAATGTGGAAAGGGGTTATATATCAACCTAAGTGATTATGGTTCGGATTTGTCTGTGTATGTAGGCGTATGGGCATATATGTATTTAATATTGCCAATGCAACAACTGTCGCGCCAGCCTAAATGCCAAATCTAGTAATAAGTGATGTTTATGAATTTTTAAAAAAGTATTAATTATATTTATTTAATAGAAATAATATTTTAATTCTGACAGACACTATATTATTTAATTAAATTTTGTACACTACATAAACTTACCTTTCATTTTACGAATTATTGTTTTACACTGTAGCATATAAGTATGTTATGTAGCACAGCTTTGGTTATAATATAAGGACTGTAGTTATTTTACATGTTTCCCTTTTATATTATTTTGTTTTCTTTATATCAATTAATTCTCAGTAATCAATAGAGTTACTTTATAAAATTTTGATATCTCTAGCAAACAGGCAAATTTAAAAAAGAGGTCTTCATTATTAATATATAATCAAAGACAATGCCATTAATTATATAGAATTAAATCATATAAATTACGAATCGATTTAACAGTATTGCATTTACTATTTCATATGTTATCATTAGTTTTATTGAAATTTCTAATCCTTTTGTAATCTCTTAGGATTTTATCAGGTGAAAAATAACGCAAAAATAGGCAAACATGACAGACCTAGTCATTAATTCTCTATATTCCGTATGTTAAAAAAATACCTCAGTGAAAAAATGGTGTACTGGTATTTACATGATTATTATGTGGAATCAATTAAAAAGAAAATTCTCACAAATTTACGACTTTAGATAACTCAGTACCAATATACGTATGTTATAACAATTATTGGTGTCGAAAGTGAATTACTGGAATACATTTTTCGCATTAGTGGATTAGGCACCTTAAACCTACTATTATATACATACGGGTATTTTTTCTTTACCAATACGTCATTAATTTTTAGCATGAAATACATATATATATATATATATATATATATATATATAATATATATAAAAATAATCACTAAGATTGATATATAACCCCTTTCCACATTAACTTTTGTAATTCTGTATACGCTCTTCGACAACCAAGTTGTCATCATCAGCAGATAATCGCAAAGTGTCGCACCTGGTAAACCACGGCGAAAAACACCTGTATGAAAACAAACTCCGTACGCGATCTATACCGCTGAGAACCAAGATGCACACTGTCAATACAGAATTACAAAAGTTAATGTGGAAAGGGGTTATATATCAACCTTAGTGATTAAGTTAATCAACCACAGGCTCCATCAAATTCAATATAAAAATAATTTAGTGCCTAAGATGGTACGACATAACTTATGACCTCTAAGTAAAAACAATCGTATGTCACAATTGTTATAATAAAATTAAAACACCTTTTCAAGCAATAAATGTTTTGATTTGACTATAACAATTGTTGTGATGCATAATTTTTTTTTAGTTATTTTACATGGATAACAATGTTAACCTCTAGTTAACCTATAGTCTTATTATATATATGTACCATATATATAATTTAACTTTCTATTCGAACAAGTTAAATTATATATAATACATATATATTGTATAAAACAACAAAAATAGTATAAACAATTCAAATTTCTAAAAGAAAATTAATAGCGATCGTACAGGTAATATGATTTTTTTTCCATAATTTTCGTTCTTAATAACTTAAGCAAAATACTACCGTATGCAACATATACTAAATATTAACGTATTTTGCATAAGGTATTACTATTTCAAAATTTAAGAAATGGTATAGAGATTACTCTTGTTAAACTATTATATATGTGGAAATATATTGTGTAATATCAATGTACATTAATTGTAAAAAGTTAAAAGTTAAAATTCTTACAGAAAACAATAAAGATTTAGAAATATACAGCGTTTTTGAAGACCAGAATTATAAAATAATATATATATATATATATATATATATATATATATATATACATATATACAGTCCCTGGCCAAATTATTAGACGCACTGTATTTTTTAAATAATTTTATGTTTATGGGGTGTTTTTATGCAACAATGGTATATTTCAACTACAATATCATTGATTTTTATTTACGAGAATTGGTGTGGACTACATATTTGTATTTATTTTTAACATATGGCAACACTGTGCTGACAAAGTGGTACCTGACCGTAAACAAGTACAAATCTGTATTAGTCGCGAAAGGAATCGAGTCAGGTACGGACGTGTTTCTGTGGCTGTGTGAACTGTGGTTGTTTGTTTAGCAGTTTTATACTACTCGGTAATTGGTTCATTTTGTATTCAGTGCTTTAAAAAATTAATTTGACAATTTTAATTATGGGTCGAAAAGGCGATCTTTCACCAGGTAAAAGAGCTGAAGTAATTTGTAATTGCGAAATCATTTACAAACAGAGAAATATCGCGAAGATTGGACGTTTCTGAAGCTAGTGTACGACGCATAAAAACGAAAATTGAGTCAGGGAAGGAATTAAGCCCGAAAAGAAAGCAAAGATGCGGTAGGAAACCAATTTTCACTGCAAGGTCAGAGAGATGCTTGCAGAAAATTTGTCTAGAAAACAGATTTGCTACCACAAAGGCCATAAAATCACAACTCGAGGGTGCTAGCGTTTATGTTTCTGAACGCACTGTTCGAAGAAAATTGAAAGAATTAGACTTCAAGGGCTGTCGCCCCGCCAGGAAGCCCAAGTTAACAGCTGCAATGAGAGCAAAGCGCCTGCAGTGGGCCAAGCAATGGCAAGACAAAGATGTGGACTTCTGGAGAACGGTAAGATACAGCAATTTAATCAAAGATTGATGCATTATTATCATTTTGAGTTATATAAAGCAAATAAACATGGAAGTTTATATATTTTTCCTATTTTTTACAGGTCTGCTTCAGTGACGAAAGCACATTCGAAATTTTGCAGAACAAAGCTCAGTATGTGCGTCGTCGTCATGGAGAAAAGTATCATCCTGATTGTGTCATCCCGACGGTTAAACATCCCACCAAAGTCATGATTTGGTCAGTCATCAGCGGCAAGGGCACTGGACGGCTGTACGTCAAAGGAATAATGAGGCAAGACCAGTATAAAGAAGTCTTACAAAATCGGTTGCTTCCGCAGCTCAGAGAATGGTTTCCAAATGGGGAACCATTCACTTTCATGCAAGATGGAGCTCCCTGTCGCACTGCTCGGTCTGTTAAAGCTTTCTTGGCGGAAAAAAATATCCCCCTATTGGATTGGCCGGGTAATAGCCCGGACATGAACCCGATTGAAAATGTGTGGGAGCTGATGAAGAGAGAAGTGGCTAAGGATGTGATAACTAACAAAACGCAGCTCCTAGAAAAGATTATTTACATATGGAATCATCATCCTCAATTGCAGGAGACAGTACAGTCTTGCATTGACAGCATGCCGCGTAGAATTAAAGCTTTGATAGCGGCTAAAGGTGGTTCAACTAAATATTGAATTTTACTAACATTAATTTTAGTTTTCTTTAAAACCTAATAAAGTTATGCTTTTCTAAATTAATGCTGTTTTATTTATGTCAAATAAACAGGTAATTTATTGAGTAATATAAAACTAAAAAGCAAATCAATATAAAATAATAAAACGGTACAATATCACTCGGTAATTCATATTTTACATGAAATCTTGCAGTGCGTCTAATAATTTGGCCAGGGACTGTAAATAATTTATTTATTTATACGCTATTTTTAATTTATGGTTGTAAAATATCTAAATTAAACAAAAATCGAATTTAACAATCAATTATCATAAAATTTTTAGACTTTAAGACCGTAAAAATATTGTATATAATAAACTGCTAACTGGTGTGGAAATACTCGTAATGAAACACAGTTTAACATTGCTAAATTTTATAAATATACTACACAAAAAATGACATCCGTTGTTCGTACCTACTTTGAATATACATATATATATTTATGTATATATATATATATATATATATATATATATATATATATATATGTATATATATGTATATATATATATTTTCAGCTATCACAGAAATACGAAAAGTTATTTGCTCCTCGCTTAGTGTCCAAACGTTCGTCCCTGTGATAACGAAAATTAGCAATTTTGAGTGCCTTCTAAAATGTAAACACATATCAGAGATAGACTTGGAGGGTTATATTATATGTTACAGCGAAAGAATACAATAAAGTGTTTCTGAAGTGTTTGGAGTAGGTCAAAGTGTAATTTTTACCTGGCTCAATCGACACATTAAAATCGTGCTAGTAATGTAACCCAGACTCGAAGCGAGTTTGCTATTGCCACTAAAAACCCATTATCAACGCAATCAGAAGTCGCAAATGAGCATATGAATTTAGGTCGTAATGGATAGGGAAGTATTATTTAGCTATGAACACAGATTTACATTATATCTAAATTATAGGCGGACTCTGATTTAACGTCAACCCGGCACATACAATAACCCGTATTTGTCCGAAAAAGACTTCAATATAAGTACTATAGTCCACATCGAAAATGGAGCTTTCACTGTCCATAGATATTTAAATGAGATTCTGCGATCCGTTATTATTCTCTATGTAGCAGTAATGGGTGAAAAATTCATTTTATGGATGTTAATGCTTGTAGCCATCGAACAAACATCGTGGCCACCTGCGTTAATGAATATGCTGATATGTGCTGATATTTGGGTTTTACAATGAAAACGCGCACTTGGCAAAACATAAATATAGAATACGGTATCCACATCGGCAGTGTCCACTTACCTCTATGATGATTTCGAAGATTGAATTTGAGACTTCGTGAAATATGCACATTTGCTTACAGTCAACGTGATGCAAGTAGACCACGAGATCGTCGTACAATCCCAGTTGAAGAAGGAATTTGAATATTGTTCATCAGGATCATACTTGCAGAGCTAGACAAATAGCTTAGGAAATCAACATTCCAGGTAAGACAATAGCTTTTTGAGTGATTAACCCAAAGCCTTTTCATGTTACAAAGATATAACCTTTATATATAAACAACATTCAAGAAGATTCAAAAATTTTATCTTTTATTTTATGGAGTGACGAATTTATGTTTACAAAAAGTTGTAATGGTACGCGTAATGTTTTAGATGGAATATTTGTATTTTCTATTTTTATTTTTAATTTCATTCAAATAAAGATGTTACTTAATTAGAATTTTTAAATGCAAATGTATTATACTAATTCTCAGAAAGGAGATCTTAATACTTTATGGTATATGTATTTATTTAATTTAAGTATGTTTATGTGTATTTTCCCTTAACATATTGTTAATGTAGTTCTCAGAAGAGATCCAATTGTACAAGGAATATATATACATTTGTGTTATAGATTAAATTTTAAGAGAGAAATAAATGTCAATCAATATATATATATCAATATATCATTCATATATTTATGGTTGTCATATTACATTTTTTCCTATTTTATATATTGTCGGATTCATTTGAAAGAAAGTTGAATTTATATAATCCTATACTTTTAATTTTAGGTATTGAATCTGTTTTGTATTTCCTGTAATGTATTCCCCGAAAGATTTAAATTTTGCAGTATAGTTATTAAATATATATATATATATATATATATATATATATATATATATATATATATATATATATATATATATATATATATATATATATGAGTTTATGATATGTAGTTAGAAGTAAAAACCCACGTGGATGGAAGAGGATAATCTTTTTGTGTTTAGAGTGTGTGACACAAATTGGTAATTTTATAAATAGTCAAGCAATTTTGAAAAGAGTGGGACTTCAGAACGCACAGTGGAGAGTTGAACTTAAGAACTCAAAAAGATAGAGGAGCTTGAGAGCAGATCGAGAAGAGACGTTCAAGAGGTAGAATTATACCTGCGTACATGCCATTACACTTGGAATGTGATTGGTCTGATACAGAGCGTATCAATCAATTATTTGCCAAAAGGTAATAGTGCCCGTATTATAATTATATATATATATATATATATATATATATATCGGTCTCTACAAATGGAGTTCTATAAGCATCCTTTAAAACTTTCAAGAGCTAATAATTAGGTGTGTGAATTAACGCATTGGAGAAAAGAATGGCCGAAGTAGAGATCACCTGCAGTAAGAAAGTAAGTGTATACACTTATAAACAGACAATATATAAGATAAAAAATTATATGCGTAGTGTTTTCTTCTGCTGTCTTTCTTATTATTTATAAGAAAGCTTTCCTAAAGCGATCTTTATTCTCGTTGAACATGTAATTTTTTAATTTTTTCGTTATTTAAATAAAGGGGCTGTTTATATGTGTGCATTCCCTTCCTAATGTAAAATACCCTAGGAATTATTACTAATAAAGGAAGTAACATCTTTATATAATTGTAAGGTCATAGGTTTAATCCAGATTGCTAGCCAGTGCATTGTGTTAAAATATAAATTGTTACATCGCTCCAGGTCCTTGTATTTTTATTATTACTGTTATTTAAGGCGCACAACAAAATATAAAGATATATAATATATATATATATATATATATATATATATATATATATATATATATACATCAAGGATCAGTAACAAAATGTTGTCTTCAACAGCAACGATTTTTCATTTTTGAACGAATGAAAATACCAGAGTTGTTCGGGAATTTCGACACCAAAGAAAATCTCCTGCGAATGTTTGGGTAGGCATCTTAAACTTTGAAATTGTAAGACACCAGTATTTCTTCCGATTAGACTAAATGTAAATGAATACGTAAATGTGTTGGAGGAAGTATTGGATAATGTTCTATTAAATGTCAGAGACAACGTGTATTACATATACAATGGCACACCAGTTCATAATGCAAGTATTACAAGAACATGGCTGAACGTTTTCCATGCTGGATTGGGCGAAATGGACCAATATCATTACTAAGGTCACCAGATATGAATCCCTTTGACTTCTTGGTTTGTGTGTTTTTTTTAAGGAAAAGGTTCATACGACGCCTCCGGCCGATGTACAGGAAATAATAAATAGAACTAACGCCACAATACAATTAATTCTGCCTGATATGTTGCAACGCTTACTAAATTCAATTTCACAAAGGTTTTGTCTTCAAACTGATGACTAACAGGTTCAGCACTTACTTTAATAATCATTATTATTTTTGTTTTCATTAGACTTAAAGAAAACTCGTATTTTGTCATATTACTCCTACTGATTTATTTATGCTTTTAAAAATGCTGCTAAATCCTCACTTCCTTTAGGCAATTCGTATGACTTAATTAATGACAATAGAACATTTCTGTATTAGGATTGCCGACTCAAAATTAATCATAGAATCGCCTTACTTGACTATTATCCGCGAATTTCTGACCGTCCTGTATAATAACGTATGTTTACATTCTTTTAGAGTAAATTGAAAATTGAAGTTGATTATTTACTCTTTCAATTGTTAGAAGTAGAAATTTAGACTTTTGTTCAGTTCAATCTCTTATTGAACATTATGTTTGATTAGTATAATTTAAAAATATGAGGCAATATATAAGTTTAGATGTTTTTAATTCTTTAAAAAGAGGCTATTGAATTTTCAACTTAGACATTCTTCATACTGTTGTAACATTAAAATCAAATGTCAAAAATTATAAAAATTTGGCGCAATTTATTAAAACCAAGTCGAATCAAATAAACTTTTCAAAATATTTTATTTAAATTATTATATTATAGGACAATATAGGAAAAACATGCAATAATAATGCCACATAAGTGCTTAATAATGTAAGACTAAATTAAATTCTAGACATCTTATATAAAACTGTAATACATTAAATTTAATCGAATTAAACTAAATCTAAACAATTAAATTGAAATTAACTACAATTACGTTTTCAAGCTCATGGAGTGTATACATATTAATATGAATATGCTTGATATTTTATTAAAATTGTTAGTCATGGTATGTATGTAGATGACCTTAACAATATATTCGTTCGAGTTTTCCAAGTCAATTTTGATTAGGAATTCTAAAGAGATTGAAGTGAAGCCGAGCAATACATGGAGGATTTTATAACGGTGGGACCAATAGCTATTCTCCTAAATTGAACAGATGCCAGATCAAATCTAAATAGTAGTAATGCATAATTGAAGTTGCGTGACGGTTATATGTAATCAACTTTATGCCATAAAAACTTAATGAACCTTATCTGAATATCTCAATCCGAAGCTTTTGAATAGGGTAATAAAGAGATCAGATTAACAAGACATATTCCAGCAGTGATCGTACTAAGTATAGCCATTTCGGAGTACTTATATTTGTGAAAGTCTTGCAGTTTCGAATAGTAAAACCAAAGGTTTCTAGACAGTACTTGTTATAAAGTTTAAATTATATGTTGATTAAACGAAAAAGTAGAATCAAATATAGCAGCCTAACACACAAGCCTCTAATATTTTCATATTGGGATAAAAAATTCTTATTGTGAAAAAATAAAATAATAAATAAAGAGATTGGAATATAAAATTTTTGGGGAAAATCATGTTTGTAGTTAAATCTCACTTAGCACGAAATCATCCTGGTAAAATCTGCGAATAGAAAAGCAATGCTTTGTCGTATAAACAAATTAATCAGGTAAAATGTATTTGTCAGTACGTTTTTTATTTTCATTTCGTGTTAATTAAAATTAAAATTAGATAAATTTTAATTTCCTCCGTAAAATATATTTATTATTATACATTATTTAATAGAACCATTTTACTTGATTAGATAAGCACACAGTTTTCCAATATCTAATTGAAGCCACCGTAATATGTCCACTCGTTAGTTACGAAATTTATTAATTAAGAGAAATTTAGTGGCCATTAGTTAAAAACATATTAAATTAAAAACTTAACAATAACGGAAACATTTTAAATTTGGGTTTCGTCATAGCGATTCAGTTAAGGTTTAAATATTGTTGCTTTATGAACAAGATACATATGTATACATATATTTTGCAATTACACTAACAATAAAATATTTTTAGTTCGAAAATTAAACAAAAACAAAACAGTATATACAAGTAACTTAAATTAAAACTACTAAAGAATAAAGAAAACATTGTATGTCGAAATATTTCTCTTTTCGACATACTTTCATAACCAGAAATTGACTTCTCTTTGAATATGAGTATATTTTATCTCACCGCTGTTACACTTATTATTTGTTTTTAACTCTATATACTAATAAAAAGTATCCACTGTGGATTTAATATGTGTATAGCAACGAAGCAAGTTCCTTCATACAAATTATAATATAATAATATTTACATTAATTGCATAATGAGTGGGTATTTGAGACATTCGGATATTTCCTTATAAAATTCCACCCGTTTTTGTGAAAAAGGCGTAATATGAATATGTCATAAATAAGTGAACTGTATATAGTTATTATTCTATAAATTAAACAATAGGCATTGTATTTATTTGTACTATCTATACAAAGTGTCATTCAAGTCAGTTTGTTTACTTCTTCTTTATAATATTGGACGCCTTTCCTAGATTTGGGTGTGTTTCTTTATTCTTTCTCATTATGTTCCGTTGAACGCGGCAGTTCTGCCCCTTCCCCCGGTTTATCTTTTATCCATGTATCTCTCATTGTGGCTTGCCCATTTCCATTTTTGTCTACTTTCTCTATTATATCCTGTTCTTATATGTTCGTTAATTTTCCGATGTGGTGGTGTGAACCTTAGCGTGGATCTTTCCGTTGAGTGTTGTGTTTTTTTTAATTTATACTTATTTCTCTTGGTAAATGCCCTTGTTTGTGTACCATATGTCAGCACTGGAGGACTGCATGTCTACAATACGTTTATGACTACTATATCTTTTATTTCTAAGAATAACCAACCACTTATTTGGAAATATGAAATGGAATTTGTTTTATTGATATAGGGAAATTTAGCCCATAAGACACTAAGGCAATGACTTAAATGTGGTATATTAGAAAAGTATGTGGACACGCAGTTCACAACTCGGGGCCTAAAGAGAATTCCTTAAGACAATACAAAAACAATCGCTAAGAAGGTTAACCTACCTTAGTGCATTTATCAATATATTAGAGAGCGCTTTTTTTATCATAATAGAAAAGTCTCATAATACAATATATATTTTTAAATTGTATAAATATTGATTCTAGTCCGCATTCTAGTTGCTACAATTGCATTCTAGAGATTGTAATACCACAATTTTGTAAATATTTGTCTATGATTAATCATATTCAAATCTTAGTCATACCTAGACGAACTACAATTAAATATCCCATGATTTGATATTAACGCGAAGATGAATATACGCATATTATGTCTTCTTCTATGTGAAAAAATTTATGCCGTTGTCGATGTAATATATTTAACCTTTCTATATTTCAAGTTTTTCCAAATACCGCTCGATAGTTATCATTGTAACATGCACATTTTCTTATATATCAACGTATTCATTGGAATGGATACTAGAGTAACTTTTCATCTAGTACAATTGTACATATACAGATTTTAATATAATATAATATTCTCTCTTCCATTATATCGAAAGTAAAAGACTTCATATTAAGATTTCTTAATCGTTGGAATGCAGAAAAACACGTCGAAATCATATTAGTGGTGAATGTTTCTTGTCACAATGCCTTCAATGTATGTTGTTCTTTCCTCTGCTGTAAAAAATGCACACACACACACACACACACACACACATATATGTGATCGAACGAAGGTTCTCGCAGTTATATGTCTGAGTAATATTAAATTTTCGGACTCTCCACGATGTTGGACAGAAGTTCTCGAAAGAATCGGCGCTTCGGCGTTTCGATGACATCTTGATCATCTTCTTCAGGAGTTGTTTCGTAGTGAGGCATCAACTTGAAACTAGTTTCAGGTTGACGTTTCTAGCCCACATTTGTCTCGAAAGCAGATCATGTAGCAATAATTCCTCTACAAGATCAAAAAACTGTTACTGCCGACTGGTATACAACCATTTGCTTCCCGCAAGTCATCGTTGAGCTTCGAAAATCCAACCCCGAACGATGAATCATCCTCCACCAAGACAATGCAAGTTCGCACACAGCACGCAAGACAATTGAATTTTTAACGCAACAAAACGTCGACTTACTGGACCATTCTCTACACAGTCCAAACCAAAGTCCCAACGATTTCTTTACCTCCGATAATCAAGAACGGACTGCGTGTAAAAGGTTCTAGTCATTAGAAGGAGTAGTCGATGTCTTCGAAAAACAATCAAGCCTTTAAAAGCTATCTATTGCTTTACTCCAGTTTTATATGCAAAACTTAAGTGACAACCCACGTATATATATATATATATATATATATATATATATATATATATATATATATATGCCTCTGTATCTAAAGCACCTTCTTAATATTGTGTATGTAAAACGTACTGCCACGTCTACATTATCATTTTTTAACTCATCCGTAAATATAACTAATACCCGAGTGGATATTGCACTAATAACGAGAACGAGTTTTTGATATTGTCAGAATGTCAATTATATGGTGAAAAGTTGATATCAATAGCTTGAAAATAAGTACAGAAAATATTCTGGAGAGGATGTCCAGATACGATTGTTAAATACAAAGTAGTTGCTAGCAAAGGTGGTGCTTTTTTAACCCAGTAAGTAATTCTAAATCGTACAAATATAATATTGTATTGCTAGAGATCGTACTTTTGTAAGAAATACTGCATATCGTTTACGGACAGTAAATATAGAATAGAACCCAATACGATTATATGGAACCCCATCTCCATCCTTAAATGTTTCGCTAAGAGCATTTTTTATTTTAACTAGGAATAATAGGAATTCAAGACACAGTATTCGTTAAATTCTACCTGAATAGCGAGGACGCAATTCCCTTCGATTTAGCGGAAAGGGCTGCTTAAATATAGAGGAAAGAGCTCTTATCGGAATGATATAGTTCAGTGATCACAACGATATCCCAATGTGAAACTAAAAGCTGGTATAAAAAAATATATCTAGAAGGACATCTGCAAAAACCAACGCATTCTCAGTATTATAGCCCCACAAACAAACAAACGTGATAGAGATTTTTACATTTCACTTTCTTTCATCATTAGTACTGTACCTCGAAACGGATGGGTATGCAAAATCTTCTTTATAAGAAAGAGATATTTAGTTACAAACATTAGTATATCTGTTTCAAGGTCTATAAATCAAATGAAAAAAGCATGATACTTCTGCTCGCGGTGTGCTCAGAATGTGCGACAATCAGACACATAATGTACGAATGTGGCCGTCGAGCATTCCCCGGCATACAAGAAGTCTTCGTAAAAGTCACACTTTTAGCCATTTGGTGGCTCCAAAATCTTATTACATACCATATGTTCATATTATCCCGAGACCCTTTTGTCAGTCTTTGCACATTTTTTGATTGCATGATACGCACTTTGCCATAAGTTATTTAAATAAACAATAATTTCTCCCCTTTTGGTTAACTGCATTCTTGTCAAGAATAAATTTAACAAATCTTTCATTCTTTTCGTCAGTACTTTGTACCATTAGGTTGTTCAGTAAACAATCTTTTCATCTTTAACGGTAGGCTGTTTGGATCGTCACTAAATATGGGGACCGTTGAAAATTTTGCTTGCATAATTAAGCGTTGTGTGTATCGGCATTCAAGCAATTTTACGTCCTTTTTGGTAATTAATGATATACTGCACAAACATTGTTTCTACTAATTTTTCTACCAGATCTTTTACATTTCTAGTACTAACAAAATCTGGCTTATGAAATTTATATTAACCTAATTTAATTCTCTACAGTTTTTGTGTAGAAATTTTTGTGCAAAATTAATGAAAATTTACTTACAATATTGTAACGACACCCTTACAATCTACATTATGGTAGCTTTTCTCTGAAGAGGGCAAAGACATTTCCATGGGCAGGTAACGTAAAGACGATTTTTTGGAATTCGAAAATTATAATTTTTATAAACTACCTCGCAAAAAGCTGAACAGTTAAACTAAACAAATTGAAGAAGGTAATTTCCGGAAAACAACATAAAATAGTAAAAATTCTCTTTCATCGTACTAATACAAATTCTAACACCAGTCTAGCCATTGAATTTCCTTAGAAGACGAATTCTATTTCGCATGGGTGGACTATAATCCAAACAACTTGCCGTAGCAATATCCATTTACATATGTTTATGCACGTATGGTGCGCCATAAATTCTCGGTCTAACAAAAGAAGGGAACATAAAAATGGTTATTTAATATTTTTCAGTATAATCTCTGTTTACTGTAACACAACATCTGATAAGCTTTTCGATACGTTTATATAAGTTACCTTTACATTTAGTATTAAAACGGTGCGCGTATTAGCTGCTTTATCTACATCATTTACGTCAAAGCGGCGTCCTTGCAATAATTTTTTAGTATTTGGAATGAGTAACTCCAACAACCGACTCTATAGTCGGTTGCTTATCTGAATAATCTATAATAGGAAACTGCCTAACCTTGACTCTATGGAAAAGTACATTACTGAAGATAAGTAGTTTTCCATTATTTTTCGCGGTCTTTCTTTTGAAGGATATATCACAATTTACTATGTAACTATGTATATGACTAACATATATTTATATTATCTATCGAGCATTTACTGTAGTGTTTCTTCCATTAAAATCAATCGGAAAACTTACTGTGATTCTTCGGCTTGAGACATCTGAATTGTATGTGTGTTTAGAGCCATTTGTGGTCTACAGTATGACTAAGTCTTACTTGACGTTCAAACTCAATTTTTATTCCAGAAAAATATTCATTGGCATCTGCTAGAATAGCTATTAAAGCTATCGTATTCAAAGTATTGTGTTTTATGCCTAGAAGACTAGGTCAAATAGAAAATCATCGTCATTTTTCTATAACATCGAATTTACAAATCCTTCGCTAATACATTTGCGTATACATTTTGTGAGCCGCAATCTAAGAAAAAGTTAAGGTGTTAAAAAACAGGGAAAAGGCTCTCTCATGTGTGGTGTAATTCTTAGCACATTAAAGAATCTCAGTAAAAATAAAGTCATGTATAAATATTTAAATGTGTTGAAAATTATTTAAAAAAAATAAAAATTAAATGATGTTGAATTAATAACGGAATCAAGAGATACAAACGTGAAAACCAAAAACCTGGTTATGGTCATTTGCATGTTTACAACTTGGTTCCAGGACTTTATGCGGAAGAAGTACCTAATTACATACGAACATAAAAAATTGAAGGGATTCAGAGTGAGGCATTGAAGAGTAAGTATTCGGATAGATATTCTTCTTTTAAGGTATCGGTTCCATCATAATTTCTAGAATTAGTAAACACACCTGAATTTTGACCTCAGAACGTATGCCTTATTCGTTTTTATTTCGTATTGCAAAAAAATTATAGAAATTATAGCCAGTATTAAAGCACAATATTGACGTAATACTTTTAAGTGAACACTGGCAATCGTATGATCACTTCCAATTAATTAATGTAAGTAGATTTAGACTGCATTTAGTTACCGTGATACTTACGAATATAAAGCTGTGACCATCTGTTCTCAGTGTAAATTGATAGATGTGTCTCGTTTCAATATAAAAAATAGTAAAGTGCGTTACCCTGAACGATTAAGTCAATTGAAAAGAAATAAACGCTACTTTTCGAATGCCTGGCCCAACTTCATTTTTGTATTTGTACATGTCAACTTCGAAAGTGATGTTGTGGCTGTACTTAAAAATTTAAGTACCCTACAGTATTTCTTTATTTATTATAAAATACATTTCTTCAGTAATTGTACTGGTACCTAAATACTTTATTAATTTTTCCTTTAAAAAAGGTATTTTTTCCTCAAGTCTAAAATTATCAACAATACATCAAATATAATCGTCTAAAGAATTATCTACCCTTTAGTTTACTAACAATTTTTTTCTAAAATCTATGAAAGTATTATGAATAAAAGCATTATAAGCCATTTAACTTACTTTTTTCAAATCAGTATGGTTTTCGTTAAACACTAACCACTTTGTTGATATATCGAACACCTTTGAATTTATCCATCATATTTTATTATATAAACTGAATCAATACGGTATTAGGAGAATTGCAAACAAATGATTCCAAACTTACCTTTCAAACCGTAAGCAAAGTGTTAAGATTGGAGGTTGTCAATTTGGGTACATTGATGTAAACAGTGGCAGATTCAACTGTTTTTGAAAAAATCAGTCGAGCAGGAAATAAAATTAAAGAATTATGAAAATAAAAACTGACAAAACCTGCAGTAAAATTGGGAGTAATAATAATGATGATTAACACAAAAGAATTGCGACTCAATGAACAATCTTTAACGCAGAATCATAACAAGTTACGCTGTCTAAACACGTCTACGTAACTATTACAAATACTAGAGTGCGCGTAGCAAGGTACGTCATCTGTTGACAAGGCCAAAGGGGACATAGCTTTTCGGATTCCAGTATACATAATGATGGCCCCACTGTTGATATCGTTGTTGTTGTCGTCGAGGGCATCTTACTGTTGATGCCGTTTTTGGTTTGTAACCTGATCTTTTGTGTTCGTTCCCATTGCCTTTTCCTGGTCTACTTAATAATTAAGCTAACGAATACTATTAGTTCACAAACTTACTTGCAGCAGGCTAAAAACATAGTAGAAAAACTACAACGTAGAAAGCATAGGTGTCCGAAACAAAATATAAAATACATTATTTAATCACTATGCTGTCTATACAAAAACCTCTCATTTTATTGCCAGTAGTATATCACCTAAACCTATTTCTGTGGCTTCTGTTTATTGAATAATCTGGTATTTTATGCAAGTACGAAATTTCATATTAAAACGCGAAAGACTAATTAATACTTCCTTTTATAGAGTGCCACACAAAACGTATTAGTGAAAGCATTGGAGAAAGATTTCCAAATTCAATTTCATAGAACAAAATTATTCTGGAGCAAGTATTTTTTGATTTGATTTAGTGTTCTAAATTTATTTCAAGAAACATAATAATGTTCTAAACAAGGTATCTTTAAAGATATTTTAACAGATAGTTAATTAAGTTCGGTATAATAAAAGTGATGAAAATACGAAAAACTGAGTACGAAGAAATAATAGAAGAGGGCCAATTGTCTTCTCAAATTAAACGCCGCTCGAAAAATGTTTATGCAGAATTTTTTATTTGGTTTGCTACAGTGAAATGTAGGCAAAAATATTCTTATAGGACTGATACCGTTAGATCAAGCAAGATCAGACAGTCTTATGGATATATTGGCCACATAAGGGCTCCAAAATAAGCATCAAGTATCGTAGTCGAAGGAAAGATTTGGTGAATGATTTTTCCGATTAGCTTTAACGAAAGAAGCGCAATGGTATAACCAAATATAACTGTACTATTACATAAATTATGGTGTAATATTAAAGAAACACGGCCGAGAAAAATAATTAAATATGTACTCCTTATCCACATCAATATATCTCTTCAACAGCTTGGATCAGTAAATCTGTAGAAGAGATTATAGCTTCAGATGGACCATCGACCATACATACCAAAAAATCCCTGTTGGGTCTAACACAGATTTCTCATCGTCTGGTTGTCTCCTTGCGGCCAAATGTACAAGCAGTTAAAGTCGACGGAGTTATACTGCTGTTCTAATTAATGTAGTAAATTTTTTAAGGAGTTTAAATTTCATTGCTGCAGCATAAAAAATTCCCTATGTATGTAATATGAAGTTGGTGTAAATGTTTACTGTCTTAAATATAAAGAGTTTCTGTACACGAGATAGTTGTACACCGTTGCGGTATTAATATTATTTTATATTTCTGTTACGGTGTTGATACGATTTTATAATGGAGGCAGATTTACTCCGTTACGGGTAATATGCTAATATTTAATGTGGCGCCGTGCATCCATTGCTTTTGAGAACAATCTCGCAGCAATTTTTCGTACTTGTCCTCTTGTAGAATCCATTCTGCACTATTACCATTAGACCACTCTTTTATCGATCTTAGAAAACCTTTTTGGTACAAGTTTATCATTAACCTTGTACAAACTTCCAATACTCCGTAAGCTATGCATGCTTCCCTTACAGGTGACCGGACTTGGGAAAATGATACATTTGTAAACAATTTTTTTGGGAATTTGCTTGTGCTCTAGTCAGGCGAGTCTGTCCATACTTATTGGACGGCAACGGTTTAACAATTGTACTTCGATAAGTGATATTTGCGTATAATTTACTTTTGATTGTCATTAAACTAACATTTATGTTCTTCTTGGCTACCTCTAATTATCTGATTGTCCTTAACAAACTATTAAATGCGGATTTTTATTAAGTAAACTAATTTTTTCTTACCGCGTTGTTGTGGTGTAGCTTTCCCTGCGTTCTGGAAGATCATCTACATTTTGGGTTTTTTATTACCGCCTTACTCATCGTGTAACTAAATCTTCTGATTTGTGAACTACTTAGCTTCATTTATCATTTTGATATGTTTTAGGTGTTCACACAAAAATATTTCTTCGAAACGTTCTGCATATGTTGCACTTACATATGTATACCATACCACTTTTAAATTCACTGGTTATATCCAAGCTTACGTATGCTGCATTAATATGGAAACCCTTTTATGAGCTACACAAAAATTAATTGGAACGTGTACAACGTAAATTCATTAAATGCTTTTTGTTTCGAAAGTGTGATACTAAAAATACGTGTACTGATCTGGAATAGGGTTATACTCAGGCCCAACTTTTGGCTGCGTTGGGTACCCAGTCACTGAAAATGAGGCGTTCTATACTAAAATTTTATATAATATTATTTATCGAAGTATTAGATGCCCACATTAATTAAGCAGTCTATCGTTTTTGATATCGAGGCCATCTGCACATTTCGTACCCACTTATGTATTACGTCTCACGTATCACATCTCAAACTAATTCAATGGCTAAGTCGTCAATTTTCATTTGCGCTAATGCAATAGTGTCTGCATTGAATGTTATATTTCTTGCTATGCGAGGGTAGCCGTTTATATTTCGGGAACTGGCAACACTATCAGTGTTGCCTCCGATTTGATGATTGCATAGTGAAGTTTGTCATTTTTGACAATATATTTTCCTTGATAGTTTTATTATCCGGTGGCTATTTTTATTGTTGACAGTAACTTGAAGATTTTATGTCAGCGAAAAAATAGAATTAACTGGCGAACATTTTCGTTCAATTATTTTTTATAACCTTCGGCGTGAATTTTCTCAACAAGAATGCATCGACTAGCTGAATTCTTTATATGGTGAAGAAGCACCATCGAAAATTACAGTATATCGTTGGTATAGTCAATTCAAACTTGGACGGCGTTCTTTCGACGATGAATTTCGTGAATTTTGTGAAGGTCGTCCCACAAATATTGTTGTGTCAGAAAACATTAATGCAGTGTCTGAATTGATAATCCAAGACTATCATGTGACATACCGTGAGATCGAGGCATCTCTAGGTATTAGTAACACCAGCATGCATAAGATCCTGCATGAACATTTAGCCGTTAAGAAGCTATGTTCACGTTGGGTACCACATAATTTGACAACCGCTCAAAAAAGACTCGCGTCGATTGGTGCCAAGGAATGTACAAAAAATACAATGGCGGTGCTTCAAAGAACATCTATAAAGTCGTCACAGGTAATGAATCTTGGATCTATACGTATGAGCCCGATAGTACACAGCTGTCGAGTGTTGGGTATTCCAAGATGAGCCAAAACCAACAAAAGTTGTTCGCGCTCGAAGCACATCGAAACAAATGGTCGCCTGTTTTTTCGGAAAAACCAGTCACGTTGCAGCTGTGCCTTTAGAGAGTTGTAGACTGGTCAATTCCGAATGGTACACAACTATTTGTTTACCAAAAGTTTTTGAATAAAAAAGGAAAACACACCGAAAACGACAGATCATTACAGACAATTAAATATTTGACCGAGCAAAACATTGAATTGATGAGCCATCCGCCGTACAGCCCTGATCTAGCACCCTTTGATTTCTTTTTATTCCTACACGTGAAGAATAAACTTTGTGATCAACAGTTCTCTACACCGGAAGAGGCAGTTAAAGCATGCAAAACTCATATTTTGGAGATACCGCCTTCACTGTGGCGGCTATGCTTTTCGGATTGGTTTAAACGAATGCAAAAGTTCATCGATTTTCAAGGAGAATATTTTGAAAAGCAGTAAAACTATTTTAGATAATAAATATTTTTCTTTTGTTTACTATTCCCGAAATATAAACGGCTACCCTCCTACTATTAATATACTAACTGACACCTTGATTAAAAGGAAATAAAATTAGTTTTATTTATAAATATTAATTCCCTATTTTTCTGAGAGGAAATATTTAGTTTTATTTCTTCTGTTTTGGTTGACTTATACTATACAGGTCTAATTTAATTGTTTTTATATTATATAAAAAATATAACAATAATAATTTGCTACCCAACAGCGTAAGTCAATTACAGGATAATCTTAATGCTATAATAATACAAAAAAAAGAAAAAGCAAATACTTCAAAAAGAGAAAAGACAAAGAAAAAGAAAAATGATTTTTTGAACTTACAAACTAAAGCTGATCGTAACGTATCCAACTTAATATTAAATACATGTCGATATCCACACAATAGATCCTGACGCTACAACACATAGACAAAATGGGGAAGAGAATGATGAGAGAAAATTTCACTGCAACGAGAGTTTAGTCTAGGAACGGAAAATGAAAATTGGGCAGCAAGTTTGGATCACAAATGTGGTTATTTAAAACTTTATAAACAAATATAATTTTAGATATTATCTTACGGTTACGCTGAAACAAATGACCAAACTCCCTCAAAAAGTCCTCGTACATATAATTGTGTTAGGTAATTTTCATATTTATGATAATACAGTTTTAATAAATTTCCTTTGAACGGTGTCAACTATATGCATATTAATAATAATTAAAATCGGTGGGTATCTTACAACAGAACAGAAATCTAGTTTACTACGAATATACGCGTTGTAGGAATTAATAAGAGCAGCTTTAGGTAGGTGACGCGCATTTCTAGTGAGAAAACTATGCAAAGAGAAACATTGCCCTGCGATATTTAAACTATGATGTACTATCAAACCAAATACTAACAATCTTACTTAAATCACAAAGACCATACACTAGGAGTAGCTTATAGTACAATTAAATGGACCATTATTATTATTATATCGTTGCAGGATGTGGAAAATACAGAGTTTCATAGCCGAACTGTGTTTGCTTATAATACAAATACAAAGTGGTCATATATTTAAGGTACGCCGCGAGTAGATGCATCGTGTTTTCCTTATCTGTTTTATAGATACTGTAGCTAACATACTGAAGCTGACAATCAAGGGCTTTTTTTCTTTAAGGAAGTCTTATATACCTTTATATCGATAATAAAGCAAAGGCAGATGTACAGTAAAAATCTTTGACAAGTTTCCTTTGTTTATGGGACTATACTATTGAAAGTGCATTGGTTTTTATAAGTGTTCTTCTAGATGTATTTCGTTTATCGTAGCTTCTAGTTTCGCTTTGGTGTACTGTTGAAATGACTTCCCTACCTAAGCCTTTTTCGCTAGATTTAAACGAGAGCTTATCAAGTTCGCAGCCCTTTCGGTTAAGACCATGTAATATGCATCCCTTCAATTCACTTGTTGGGCTTTAACGAATTCTGATACAGGAGCTTTAACGAGCATGATTTTGAAAGTCGTAGTTGTAACAAGTCTGTTGAAGAACATCACTGTGCCCACTAACTTTTGTATGCCATTAATGCTAGGGCACTTTATGTGAAAATATGTGCTAGTAATTTTCTGTGCCTCGTAATTTTATAAATCAATTTTGCATGACTCGCGTTCTACTTTAGGCACCAAAAGGTGTTGTTTACTGCAACGGACTGTAACGCTTAAATCACGTTGCACACACTGATAGGAAATGCTTTCACAGAAACAAATTAAGCTAATTTAATTTTTCAACGTAAACACCGTGAACATTAACGGCTTTATTAAAAAAATTCGATGGAGCGGAATGCGAATTATATTGTGGATAGTCAATTTCAAAGAAGTTACACTCGCGGTGGATGGACTGGACTTTGAACTCGAACACTGTGCTGAAACTTGGACGTATTAGAGTAGGTAACTGCTGTTATTGTAGTCCCATCTAACACGCATTCAACAAGAATACTTCTTGTTCGGCCGCGAAAAGACAGTAGACCATGTCCAATGGATTCATCACCCAACCGACGTGTGCAGAGTTTTAAAACTATTTTGTTCCTTTGTCAAGAATTTAATGATACTTGAATTTTCTAATTTCACGAAAGTTACTTTTTGTGCGAAACTTGTTATAAAACACTGGTGCATGATGCGTGTCAAGATTCATATCTAGTAGTGATGAAACCTGTAAACATTAAGTTCTGTTTGGTAACAGAACGTAATAATCATTACTACTTTTACGCATTAAGTCAGGGCCGGGGTTAAATTAAAGAATGCATTTTTATTCAAATTTCTCAGTATTTGCATTCCATGCATAAAATAATTTCTAATGAAATACTTATAATTATTATTCTGTTAGAAGTTAATATCCTACACATATTATCGCACTCACAAATTATCACAAGGAATAATAATAATGCGAAGAACGATATAAATCGATTTATATCTACATTTAAGAATTTTTCTTATGTTACGCTTATTTACCAAAACGCTCAAGGATAAATTAAAGAAAAGTTTAGGATTTTTATGTACATTTTTCTGTATTATGTTTTCCATAGAAAAAACTTCGGATGATATAAATATTAATGCGAACACAATAGAAATAAATGCATAAGGAAACATAGAATAAGAAATGAACGAAAAAATATACTGTTCTGGTGGACTATTGGATTCGTTAGAAGGAAGGAGTAAGTGCTGTACTAAAGACTGTAGAATTTTAAACTGTTTATTTACTGACGTTACAAGATTATGTAATTTCTGTGCTTGATGAAGGTTTTAGAAGCAAATCGCAGATTTTTGACATGATACATTTATGAGCTGTTACAAATATACCTAGAAGATAACATATTAATAATGTAACGATTCGTGGTGAGAGCTTTGGTATAGGTATAGGTTTGTCAGAAAAATGTCGAATCTATTAATAAAATGGCAACTTCTATATTCAGATACATATATTTAATAACGCATAGCTATGCTTACAATAAATACAAGTCCATTTAAATTAGATGCATATGTTACAATATTGTATACAAATCCGCAAAAACAGATCGTCTTCATGATTTCGATTTACAGTTAACTACATATGACCAGTCACATGTATCAATTTTTTCGTTCCATTGAAGTCCGTCTGGGCAATCCATTTCGTGAACCCTTTTAAGCATATCGCACATGCAGTATTTATTGCAATTGCGCGGATGTGCGTAGAAAGTTACGTTATCAGATGGCAAAGGCAAAAGGGGACATCGCTTTTCAGATTCCAGGGTACACAATGATGGTTCCGCCGTCGTTGTCGTCGTTGTCGATGTCGTTGTTGATGGCGTTCCTGGTTTGTTGCCTGATCCTTTGTCTCCGTTTGCATTGCCTTTTCCTGGTCTACCTAAATAATTTCAAATTATTTATTTAATTAACAGTTAGCTAACGAGAACTATTAGTTCGCAAACTTACTTGCAACAAGTGAAAAGCAAAGTAGCAGAGCTACAACGTAGAAAACAGAGGAGCCTAAAACAAAATAGATACAGATAGCCTTATAAACTAGTTACGTGGTTTATATAAGAACCTCTCATTTTATCGTCAGTCGTGTATTACTTAAACGTATTTCTGTTATTGTTCCTGTTTGTTGAATGATCGGGTCTTTTATACCATACATGTATGTACGTATATATCATGTGTTCTTTTTATCACTTTTTATAAATTAATGATAACATCTTAAGTATTTTTAATTTAGTTTAATAAATTTAATCAAATTCGAGAATGTCGATAAAAAATTCTATCAGTAGGAATTTCAATTTCGTAATTGGTATATTACGAAATTTAGGTAAGTCGATAGTCACAGTAAATTGGAAAGAAGACGTTTGAAACAAATTATTTCATTAAAAGAAATCACACACTTTATATAGACTCACGGAACACTCGGCCTAAATTTTTAAAGAAATTCTTCATAAATAAGAACAATACTAAAAGGAGAAAGATTCTTCACACCACCTGGGACACCCGAAACATGTATGCGAAAACATTAGTGGAGGATTTCTAAATTCGACCTATAGAAATATTTCAAAACCATTCCAAAGTAGTTTGCGTAACAGACGTGAATATCAAAAACTAAGTACGAAGAGATATTTCAACAAAGGAGGAGCATATATTTCCTCCCGCCAGTGAAGCGCTGTTTGGCCAACTTTTGTGGACAATTTTTCATTTCCTTTGCTATGATAAAATTGTGAGCAAAAATCTCGTATGCGAGCGGATATTCTCTAAAGGTGAAGCTATAACTGGTCATTCCGTAGATGTGTTAAGCACACACAGACTCTAAAATCATGGTAATGGTTTTCTGATTGGCTTTGGCGAGCCACTATGTGAAGTATCTAATGTACATCGTTAGAGACGAAAAACAGGGAGAAATAATTAAATGTGTGCCTCTTATCCACAGCAATACACCACTTCACATGGAATAGATTAAGAAATCTGATACTAGACGTCTACAAATCAAATATGTATTTCTCTTTGATATTACTATGATTTGCATATATAATAATTTTTTATATCGTTTTTAAATTAACTTATTTTAATCTAAATACAATTCCATTTTGAATTCATAAATTATTATTTGACATTCTTTGTGCAATATATATTCATATACGAAATCTTTTGTTTTGGTCACGTACGGTCAGGCAGTAATAAAACAAGCCATTGCCGTTTTTTGGGAGCTAAATACCTAGAACTTTTCAAAACTCTTCTTGGAATAGCCTTAGTAACTTTCCACTGAGTTACATTCGATATTCATTCAATTTTATTGATTTCTAAATGCAATTAGAGATTCAAATATCAATCCTTTTTTTTCGCGCAGAATACGCGTCTATTATTCTCTCTAGATATCTACCTGCTTGCTACTTATAATGAAATTGATATGGCACATTTAATTTATGCTAATTTTTGGCGCGCTTAATTTTTAGCGCGACTATTCTCTCGTTTCATTGGTTAGTTCAAATATGACCAACATCCTACCCTTCATCTGACCGCTCCTTTTCTTGAAAGCTCGAGCGTGTAAGATAAACCAGAGACTTCCACACTAGCCATGACCAAGGCTACACACATTATTTCCACGAGCTTGTGCAGTTAAGTTTTACCCACATATGCAGTGTACACGTGTTTATCTTGCGACCGCAAAACATACATAGCATCCTGACCCGGGGTATATACAGACTTGTTCATTCTAGAATTAGATATGCGCTGTCCACAAGTGGAAATAGTGCAGTTAGGTTAAAGCGCGCGAGAAAGGAGGATAGAATATCTCTCACTGGCAGTTTCGTTTTCTCCCACTTTTGTATTGCAAACAACTTTTTTATTTCAAGAAATTTTATTAGTTTCGCCAATCGGCAAAACATTTCCATTTTGTTTGATAAATTATTTTTAATTTTTAGAATATTTATTTCATTATTTCAAGAAATTTTATGTAGTTGGTCACGCCAAACGGCAAAACATTTCAAGAAAATAGCCATGTTTGAAAATCTTTTTAATTTTTAGAATTTTCTATTTCATTTATTTCAAGAATATTTTATTAGTTTCACGCCAAACGGCAAAACATTTCAAGAAAATAGCCATGTTTGAAAATCTTTTTAATTTTTAGAATTTTCTATTTCATTTATTTCAAGAATATTTTATTAGTTTCACGCCAAACGGCAAAACATTTCAAGAAAATAGCCATGTTTGAAAATCTTTTTAATTTTTAGAATTTTCTATTTCATTTATTTCAAGAATATATTATTAGTTTCACGCCAAACGGCAAAACATTTCAAGAAAATAGCTATGTTGCATTTTATTAAAAGATTCAAATAAAATGCATCAAATAATTTATACAATTCAAAAATGTAGGTACGTATTGTCAATGCACGCGAGAAAGTAGGGGAAGTTGTTTGCAATACAAAAGTGGGAGAAAACGAAACTGCCAGTGAGAGATCTTCTCTCCTCCTTTCTCGCGCGCTTTAACCTAACTGCACTCTTTCCACTTGTGGACAGCGCATATCTAATTCTTGAATGAACAAGTCTGTATATATATATATATATATATATATTTACGCAGACACACGCAAGAACCTCACATATCGTTCGATACATATTTTAATCTAATCCTTTTTATATTTTATATCTCTAAATTTACTTTTATTACACCTTTGCCATTACGTTAATCTTCTTTTAGCTGTCTCTTTTGCTTTTATTAATTGTTTTCATCTTTATATATTCAAGTATAAAGAATTAAATTAAGTTAATGAATGCAATTTTAAGGGCAATCCTATTGTTTTATGTCCACTAATAAACCTTCTTTCAGCTTGACACACGTCCTAGACTTTTGACGCTCAATGTAAGCTTTACTAATTATTAACTCATTGCATTTATTACAACAATTCAGCTAGCCGGATGCGCGCTCGTAATAAATTTATTAACCACAACGAGCAAATAAATAGTTACTATTAAATAATGTTATCTTTATTATTTATTTAGATTAATTAAGGGGCCATTTATTCCCTTAACACATATTCATACCAAGCTAGGAGGTAATAACAAAGTATTGATTTTTCGCTTAACTGCCTTATCTACCATGTCTAAATCCAGCTTGAGATTCTTCTAAAGTATCTTCTTTTTCAGTTATAGCTTTTCCTTTACAATTCAAGTCAGTTTATAGTTCAGACGGGCCCGATTTCAACCACTCTCTAAAATTATAGGTGCGAAGGTCTTATGCACCGTATCCAAACAAATAATAGTGCGATAATAGCCTTTTAGGATCACTTTCATGAGAGACTAGCACTGTACGTCTTTCACATCGCACAGCTCTTCGGGAAATCCAATTCTTCATTTAATATTCTGCGAACAAAAACGGGTTTCCTCCTCCCGCAGTTATTAATTTTATCAGGTTCTTAGTAAGTTCATTTTGCAGTTGTAGCAGTGGGTTTTAAAATTTTTTGTTATTACTTACTTGTGGTTGCTTGAATTTGTGCAGATTTTTTGACAACAGTTTTTAAAACTTTTGATAATATCAAAGTGTAGGGTTATATGGGTACTGCTCTCACACACAGACCTGAAATATTATTTGACATTTCCTATTATCAGTTCATTCTCAATTGTTCGCTTATTTTCAGTAAAGATTCGAAAAGTACTTTAAAAGTTCTTAATTTTATAAACCCATTAAATTTATTATTTATTAACTCATATTCGTCGACCATAAAGTTTATACATATTTTCTAATGTGCATTTGCGTCCTCAAATACATATTTATTTGCCTAAGTGAGAAACATATTTATTAAGACGCCTGCCAGTTACTAGATGTTTTGACGTTAATGTGTACAAGGTGTTTGATAAAGAAACACTTCGTTCTAAATCAAGCTTCATCTACAGAAGCTGAATATGTGTCTCTCTTTGAAGGTATTGGAGAGGCATTATGGTTAAAATCCCTATTAATTAATATAAAAATTGAAGTGTCCAAAATAATAATAATATACCAAGACAACAATGATTGTATAAGTATAGCCACAAAAGATAAGAACACATAGATATAAAATACTATTCTTCTAGAGAACAAGTTGAAAAAAATGAAATAAAATTTATGTATATTCTCTCTCTCATTTTTGAAGAGGCGTGTTGGAATTTTATATCTTTAATCAATAAAAAAGGAAAAATGAAATCTATATGAGGATTCCATTATATGCTATTTTTGTCGCCTATAATTTCGCGCAGCTGCACTTATGTATTAGGTATGCAATAAAATTAGGACTGAGGAAATTCCACTCGGTATAATAAAATAAAGGATTCATCGAAATCACTTAAGACATCTATAGATCGGATGTTCATATATATATATATATATATATATATATATATATAAAAAGAGTATACTCATGTGTAGTTAGGATAAGTTTCTTTATACACATTTTTATGTTTGGTCTTGTGTAGTTCACCTTTACAAGTAGATAGTGTCCATCTTCTTAGTTTTCGAATAATAGATCAAAATAAATAATTAAAAGAGAATATCGAAGTGTATTAATTAAATTATAATAAAACGTTAGAGATAAGAAAAATTATGATTTAAATTAAATTTTCCCATAACTCTAAAATTAATTAAGCTATGATTTAAAAATTTCGATATAAAAAGCAATAAAACTAAAATTAAAGGAAGTAACTGGTTTCATGCATTGATATAATGAATGTTCAATTAGATATATCGAGTTCTGAGGAATTTAATTACAGTAAGTTGCGAAACAGTTTCCGTTTTAAATATTCACGTGATAATCTCTATTTTAACATATGTATGTACATACATATATTAAAATAGAGATAAGAGTAGGAGAAAGTATGTACGTAATGAGATTTTATGATCTAGTTTTTATGTGGCTCAAGTGTATTCATGATTTTTGTATTATTTTGACAACAATACAAACCATCTTTTACATTTCGGTTCAATAATGAATATAGTTTCAGCATTAGACAATTCTAACTTTGAATGATATATGTACGTGTCTTCCCGGAAAATAATTTTGTCAATACCTTCTGTTATTTTAAGTACCTATTTATTTTTAAAATAGCAAGTCATTTTATTTCATACTTCTTACTTAATATGTACATATTAATTATCTTTCTCTCAATACTCGATACAAGGGGTTCGATATATAAAACCGCCCTTGCTGGGATATATTATCATTTAGCAAAATATTCTTCAGTGTATTCGTTCACTGCAGACAAACTTTTTATGAAACAAAAAATTTTGTTGATGGCATCTGTAATGTTTTTTTGTTAAAATTACCATATACACCGAGCTAAAGAACACTGATAACTAGCTTTTATTAAATATACAAACTTCACATCCTAAACTAGAATTCAATTTTCAGTAACACTCATATATAAAATATGCTCAGTGAGCTCATCGTTAAATTCAATGCTGTTATACCCCTACACTTTATAACTGCATAGAACTTAATAACGAGCTCAATAAGCATAGCTCAGAATTTCTTATGTATTATAAAAAACATATTTATTTAAAAATCCTACTGCATTTTTCTGACAAATATTGTAATCTTTTCACGAATTCATTAATTGTTGTTGGTGAGTTCTTCCGAAAAAAACATTTTTTAACATACTGTACCCGGTATTTGAATTAGAGCCACTTTCTGATTTTGATATTTTTTCAAATCTATCACAAATAAAACAAAAACAGACACATATTATTAATGTTTATTTATGCTTTATAGAAGATATATCAATATTTCGTTCATCCTCTTTTTGTTCTAACAACTGCATGAATTCTATCTAACATACTGAAATAACTTTTTACCACTTTTTGCAATTTTGGGCTCTCTTGCTAACATCTGTGAATATTACGTTCTAGAATTGCTATTATTGGGTTTGGAGATGAATATGTAAAGTTCTTCAATATACTCCATACATTTTCGATCGGATTTAGATCGGGGGAGTTTTCCGACCGGGGTAAAAGGGCTATGTTATTCTCTTCAAACAAATTTCTTATCGTTTTCGCTGTATGGCCATCCTGCATGAAGGTGTATGGTCCTTCTTTATTTAGTGAGCTTAGGAAAGGCAAGAATACAGTTTTAACAACCTTTTTACATTGACTTGATTCAAGGTGTTCTCTACAAAACACAGAAGTCGGGTGTCATTCGCAGTTATGCATGATCAGATAGTGACTGTTGTTGGGTGTTCAATTTTTTTCTGAACAACTTCATCACTCTAACGTTCCTTGGGTCAACGTCTAACAAAATTAACACTCTGTCGTTGCTTCAAGTCGGGATTCGTCGCTGAAAATCAGCTGTTGCGAAGAGAATGTGACTTGCAAAAATGAAATTTATTATAGAAATTGATACACTCCAGAAATGATTTATTAATGACAAATTTGTACTCATTTACCGTTTCCCGATCTTCCACTGTAAAATTTCTGTGCATTTTTGCCCAATACAGTCGTGACTTCTTCATTTTTGGTGTCAACCTAGGCTTCTTAGCTGGTTTGTGACACCCGGACAGATATGTTTATAATAGTTCTCTTAATTTATCTCGCAACTCTTTTACAAAAGATTGACTACTTTTTAGTATTGTTTATATAATTAGTCAGTCGCTTCTCGGTGGTTTTATGGACACAATAGCGATGACTGCGACCATCTGATGTTGACGGAATATTTTCTATAGTTAATACACCTATTCGGTCGAACGTACGCTGGAAAATTTTTTGCATTATTGCAATTTGTCGGTTCGAATACATGTGTGCTTAATAATAATAATAAAGTGTTTATATTATTTTTATCCGCACTACTAATGTCTTTCACTTTTCCCATTCGAACAAATTTAAACTGTAATAAAATTCACAATATATTATTAAAACACCATAACACACTTCTTAACATAAACACGTACAAATTTCAACTAAAGTTGAATATTATTTCTAGTGCTTGAACATACTTCATTATCTGTGTTTAGACCCTAACAACAAGTACTTGACCCAAAACCGATAATTTTCATAATAATATTAGGTGCGCAATTAAGTTCTCGCTGTTTTTTTTTTTGATGAAAATGCAACTTTATTGTGAAGAAATGTTTACAAATGAGTCATTCAAAGGATTGCCCATCGCTAGCGACAACTTTTTCCCATCTTTCTGGCAGAGCTCGAATACCGTCACGGTACAAGTGTTCGTCTTTTGAGGCTATCCACGAATCTAGCCATTTTGAGATGTCTTCATATGAGCGGAACTGCTGATCAGCCAGACCATGTGCTATCGAACGAAACAAGTAATAATCGGACGGTGCAATATCTGGGGAATATGGCGGGTGGGGAAGGACCTCCCATTTGTGCGTTTCTAAGTAGGTTTTAACGGGTTTGGCAACGTGAGGCCGAGCGTTGTCATGCTGTAGAATCACTTTTTCGTGCCTCTGCTCGTATTGTGGCCGCTTTTCGCAGAGCGCTCGGCTCAATCGCATCAATTGAATTCTATACCGTTCCCCAGTAATGGTTTCGTTCGATTTCAACAGCTCATAATAAGTAACACCGCCTTGGTCCCACCAAATACACAGCAAAACCTTCGCAGCGCGAACATTCGGCCGAACCGACGATGTAGAAGCATGACCTGGCAGTCCCCATGATTTTGTTCTCTTTGGGTTGCTGTAATGAATCCATTTTTCATTGCCCGTAACGATGCGATGAAGAAAACCCTTCCTTTTTTGCCGCTGGAGCAGTTGTTCACAGGCGCGAAACGACGCTCAACGTCTCTTGGCTTCACATCATAAGGAACCCAAGTTCCTTGTTTTTGAATCATTCCCAACGCATTCAATCGCTGGGAAATGGGTTGGCGGGTAACTCCTAATGCTGAACAAGCTCTATTTACGTTTGGCACGGATCCTCATCGAGCAATGCCTCCAATTCAGCGTCTTCGAAGGTTTTTGGTCTTCCTTCACGCGAATGGTCATCAACATCGAAATCGCCGTCTTTGAAGCGACGGAACCAATCACGGCACGTTGTTTCACTTAGAGTAGCATCTCCGTAAACTTGGAGTTCTCGATGCGCTTCAGCCGCCGTTTTCTTCGAAAGAAAGAAGAAAAGCAACACTTCCCGCAAATGGCGATTATTTGGCACAAAATCATTTTCACACAACCAAAAGTATATGACGCAAAAACAAAATCACTTATGTATCAAAGCGGTTTGTTTACCATATGTCTAAGCTTGGTTTATGACGTTTTGCTTATGTCACAATCGACCAGCACTTACTACTGGAACCATCTCTTGAAAAACAGCGAGAACTTAGTTGCGCACCTAATATGTTTGTTTTGTCTAGGAATAGATCGTTTTGGAACAACTTAATCCGTTTACAATCGAAAATCCGATATATATTCAAATACAAACAAGTATTACAGATTTTTGATATGCAAGGATGGCTCCAATATAATTGCCAGATACCATATCAACGACGTAATTCCCAAAATTCTCACGAAGCAGATTGAGGGATTTTCTCGTGATGTTATATAGCATTATATAGCATTAGATGTGAATGATTACTAGCATTACTAGCATTGAAGGATAATACATTATTAATCTGGTACGTAGACTACCGCGGCCGTAGTCCATACTATTACCATACCATACAGTAGCAGTAGTTGAGCCCTGAAGATGTCTCATGCGAGTGGGTACAAAACGTCGGCAGTTATACCAGTGACGCGGTTCCAGCTCGGAAGCCCAGAAGAAAATGATAATACATCATTATTCAAACCTTGTCCAGCTTATATTTTACAGAAGAAACCCTCTATTTTCTTGAATACCTTCTGGTTGACGTTTGACTAAAATGCATTGTCAAAGATATTCACTGGAGACTTCTGTTTGGATATTGGTTGAAGAGCCTTCGTTGATTCGCATTAAGTTAACAATGTGTGTTGAGCTAAGCTATCTAATAATTTCAATTCAATAAAAAGAGAAATATAAACGATTTATGTCAGTTTGCATGACGAATTTATAAAAGACCTATGTACATCTCGGAGTAGATATCTGTGTAAGGCAAGGGTAAACATTTCTGACTTCGACTTTTGAGATACGGACTGAAATTAATTTTAAAAGGATTTTCTAGGATCTAGGAAATGTAAGATATTTTTGTGTCATATCTATTATTGATATACACTACTATGTAATTTGTTCAGAATTCAACACTATTTAGTAATTTGGGTATTTTTAATTTAGAATTTTCATTTATTTATGGATTTTTAATGGCTTCTTGTAGTACATAAAAAGACCAATTTAAAAACTAATCTTTCTCTAAATCAGATATCGTGTATTTTGTTGCTTCAAAATACATATGCTGGAATTTGAAAAATGAAGATTTGAATTCAGATGTAAGATATTTACTTTACTTTTAATAGCGGCTTATTAAAAAAAGAAACAAAGACGGATTTTTGTATTATGGTAATAACATTTTGAAATGAACAAACTTTTAGACAGTGGTCTAGCTTTTCTGTACTAGTGAATGTTTTATTAATACTAAAACGTTGACTATACTTAAACTCATAAATGATTTCTCAAGTAGAAACTCTTTCTTAATAATCCTTAGAAGGGAGTCCTAGACGGAACATGTTGACTGCATTTTTTGTCTTGGCCCATTTTCACATCTTATTTTCAATGTCTAGTGTAACCCTCATTACTTCTAGAAAGTTGAATTTAAACATCACGTCGTCTTAAATACCTGCAGCATAAACTGAATGTGATATTACATGTTACCATAGACGAATTTCAGCTCGTGCTATTCTGTAAGTAGGTGCTCTCCCTTCTTTTGTTGTGATCAGTGTATATCGCTTATTAACAGGATATATTCTCCATTTTGCCACATTAAATGGTACATATTGCTCCAGTGATAATTGTAAACAGATAGATAAATACTGCATCACCTATAATCAAGCTTTTGGCTCCGCATTACAACTGTCCGTGTGCAATGGAGCATGGTGGGTGTCAGTCGACTTCTCCCTATTTCAGTTGATCTCTCATCTGGCTTGTCCCGATCCTTACCACGCCCAACTAATTCTGAGCGTAGGCGGAATCGACATTGATTCTTGAAGTGGTCAGATTTGTCGCAATTCTAGCACACGGAATTTTATTTGTGACTGGAGTTCTCATTTGATCCGCCTTCTTCCAATTTTAGTGGACGCTTCTCTTTAGAACTCAGGACTTTATCAAACATATCATTACAACTATTAGATGTTCGTACTTTGCACCTTCAAATTTTCTCTAAATTTTCTTAAATCATTCTTCTATTTACTACAATTCTGCTTCGCTTCGATTCCACTTTTGAAGTTAACTCGTTAGCTACTACAGAATAAAACGTCGAAAGAATAGAAACGACTTTTCCAATAATTTATTTTTAAGCATTTATTTCATAAAACTCAATTAACAGTGTGAGAGCACTAACTAATTTGATCACTAATATTGTTCTTTACAGGTCAATGTCAGTCTAACTAACAATCTCTGCCGTACAATCCTCGCTGCTTATATAAAACCATGGAATCGGGAATGTTTTTCCCCGAAGCAAACAGGTTCTTGAAGTTTCTTTTTCTAACGATGTTTTTTTCGACAATATTGGTTCATTCAATGCCCACTAACAGTTTCGTAACAATATTTTTTTTGAAATATATTTTAATATTAAATACAGAATCTTAGTATATACAGGTAAAGACAATGGTTATATACATACTGAACCTTTTGTAAATGTAAATGGAACATGAGCGACTTTTAATATGTATTAGCTCCTGGAGACCTCCTATTGTACATTACCCCATCCACTCATAGGCCTTCTCCAATCCTGTATAGATCTCCTAACTCCACACTGTTCCTATCATTCCTCTTCCTGTACCGACGATGTTTATTGCTCGGCTTTCCTACTTACCGCTTGCCAGTTGTAGCTGCTTCTCTGGGTTCCTAATGTATCTTATCGTGCTGCATTTGATAAGAGTCGAAGCATCAATTGGTATTATCGGCTCAAATTATGTCGATGTTTGAGATGTGGGCGTTTGTTGTAACAGCTCTTAGACAAGTGTCATTGTAAACAACGCCACTTCTAACTAATTCAACAATTCAATACAACACTATAACAGATGGCGTTATACCAAGGCAGTTATTACCAGCCTTGACATTAAAAGCTTGATTAGTAAGTTTACTTTTCTTCATCATGAGTCCGTAGAATTGATTACTCATTTTCTTGAAAGGATCAATGATCTTATTAATAAAAACATCATCAAGAATGTGCTATATGCTTACTCTTAAATACTCTTGCACCCGCACGTTTCCTATACACCAAAACCCCATCCAAATATTTCTTCTGCCCTTAGATAAGTCAAAAATATTGATGCAAATTTTGAGAGACTTTCTGATTCGTTCAAGTCATATCTAGACGGGAGCTGATTAACTAACAATTATACAGAATATGATGTGTTTATTCAACATGAAGCTTTTAATATAAACTTGCCTTTTTATGTAACGGTTAATCAGAGAATGTACTAGTGTTCCAATTAAAAGAACAAAGTTACTTAAAATACATGCAAAGTTTAGCTTCTTATTCTAAAATAATTAGAGGTGTTGAGTACTTGACACCATATAACACTTTTTAAATATTTTTCATCAAGTAAAGAATTAGTGCGTAATTAACCGAATACGAGCAACTGACACATTCGCTATATATAAAAAGAGTTAGTAAAAACTAGCGATTTCAGGATGTGGGTAATAAGAACCGGAAGAAAAAATATACCCGAGAATTTTAAAGGAAAATCTATAACCGAAAAAGAAAATACTTTAGAATAATCTCAAGCTGTATTTAGACATAGTAGAAGAACACAAAATTTTTATCAGTTAATTGAAAAATCAATAATATATGGAAGAGAAATACATTTAATTTGTAGACCTTGAAAAGCCTTTGTTATCTATATGTATATAGTGTATATATATATATATATATATATGTATATAGACCACTTTGGAGTAAAAGAAAAGTATAAAAACACACGGAATTATGTAAGAGTAAGAAATGGGAAATCAAAAGGCTTTATAAGTATAAGAGTGTTACAACAATGTGTAGTATCTTACTCTCTCTGAGTCTCTGATTTTAAACGAAGCAACAAGAAAGAAAAACAAACGAAACATCAATGAGCCTCAAAAAATTAAAAAATCATTGAATTATGTTGTGCTGGCAATATTGCCATATTTGGAGAATACGAAAGACCCTTTAACATACTATTGACACGTTTAATGAGCGACATAAAAATTAAAATAGAGACAACACAAATTACGGTTATGGGGAACGAAAAATACTAGACTATATCAAAAGAGAGTGACAGAAAATTTAACAAATAAATAAACTTACTTACTTAAGAATAATTATGAATAACCGAGGAAGCTTAGAATAAGGTAATAGCAAAAAGGAAGTTATCAAAACTGCAAAAATAGAAACAGGAAAACTGATTGTGACACTAATCCTGACTTTTGGACGTGAAACATGGATCACCACGGAGAGACGAAGCAATAAATAAATACAACGGAGACAAGGTTCCGCGAGAAAATTGAAACAAGACTAGAAAAGCTAAAATTCTGATTGTATGTAAAATATGAGGTGTATAGAGAACATTAATAATTATTAAAATAAAAATAATAGATGCCACGAATCAGTAACACAAAGATAATTACTGTAGATCGGCAATATTAAAAGAACGAGTGAAGACAGGCTAACTAAAATAGCATATGATGTCGGAGGGATCGGAAGAAGGAAGAAGAGAAGATATGGAATGAAGAGGTAAGACTAGCTGCGGAGAAGAGAGACGAAAAATGAGAACAATTGTGAAAAAACGTGGAAAAGAGAGAGTGCAGAAAAATATACACAAAGACAACATAAGCTCGGCTCCATATAATCTTACATCTATCTCACAGGTAGAAAGGTTCATGGATTAAATAAGTACGTTAATTCTGAGCATTATTATTTTATAAGATAACTAAAGAACTTGCCGCAGCAATTTGCATGTAGTTTACGCAGGTAGATTACAAAGTAATTTTTCTGCCTGACTAGCAGAGAAAGGATAATGATTTATGATCTATCTGAATGAAGCCATAATGTCTAGTATCAGATTTCCGAACCTATTCGATGTAAAATGATGCATTGCTGTGGATGAGAAGCACATATTTAATTATTAAATAAAAAATAAAAGTAAAATATCTACATAGGATGCTTCTTATAGAGTTTCGTCAACGCCAATCAGGAAACCATTACCATGATTTTAGAGGCTGTATGCGGTCAACACACCTACAGAATGACCAGTTATAGCTTCACTTTTAAATAACGTCTGTTCGCAAACGAAATTTTTTGTCCATTATTTCATCGTAGCAAAAGAAGTGGAAAATTGTCCACAAAAATTGGCCAAATAGCGTTTCACCCAAGGGTCCTTCTTCAGCAAAGGAGGACCATATATCTCTTCGTACTCAGTTTTTAATATTTCCGTCTGTTAGTTTCGTCTGTTTGTTTCCCTTTTTAATGTTGTCCTTATTTATGAAGAATTCCTTTTAAACAAAATGGGCCAGGTGTTCTGTGTGTCGTATAAAGTGTGCGATTTCTTTTCATGAAATAATTTCCTTTAAACATCTTCTTTCCAATTTACTGTGACTATCGAGCGTTGGTCAATATTAACGTACCTACTTACCTAAATTTCGTAATATACCGATTACGCAAATGAAATTTTTATTGACAGAAATTTTTATCAACATTCTCAAATTTGATTAAACTTATTAAATTAAAAATAATTAAAATGTAATCATTAATTTATAAAAAGTGATAAAAAGAACACATGACATATACATACATACAGGCATGGTATAAAAGACCCGATTACTCAACAAACAGGAACATTAACAGAAATACGTTTAAGTAATACACGACTGACGATAAAATGAGAGGTTTTTATATAAACAACGTAATTATTTTATAAAGCTAACTGTATCTATTTTGTTTTAGGCTCCTGTGCTTTCTACGTCGTAGCTTTGCTACTTTGCTTTTCACTTGTTGCAAGTAAGTTTGCGAACTAATAGTCCTCGTTAGCTAACTGTTAATTAAATAAATAATTTGAAATTATTTAGGTAGACCAGGAAAAGGCCATGCAAACGGAGACCACGGATCAGGCAACAAACCAGGAACGCCATCAACAACGACATCGACAACGACGACAACGACGGCGGAACCATCATTGTGTATCCTGGAATCTGAAAAGCTATGTCCCCTTTTGCCCTTGCCATCTGATAACGTAACTTTCTATCCACACCCGCGCAATTGCAATAAATACTGCATGTGCGATATGCTTAAGAGGGTTCACGAAAGGGATTGCCCAGACGGACTTCAATGGAACGAAAAAATTGATACATGTGACTGGCCATATGCAGTTAACTGTAAATCGAAATCATGAAGATGATCTGTTTTTTCGGATTTATATACAATATTGTAACATATGCATCTTATTTAAATGGACTTGTATTTATTGTAATCATAGCTATGCGTTATTAAATATACGTATCTGAATATAGAAGTTGCTATTTTATTAATAGATTCGACAGTTTTCTGACAAACTACGAGTGCGAAGACATTTCTTACCATTCGCCAGCTACGCTCGTATGTGCCTTAAACTAGCGTTCATACGCGAAAAATTGTCTTGGTGCACTTAGTAAATAATTATTTGCTTTTCATTACATACCTATGTATGTACATCGATATGTATGTACTTACATTTGTATGTACGTATGTACAGTAAAACCTGTCAATAACGGCCACCCAAAAAGCAAAATATATTGGCCGTTATATAAAGGTGTCCGTAATTGACAGGTTTTTCGTCTCACAAATAAAATACATAATTAATTTTAGGATTTGCTTTCTTTATTTTATTAATTAAAGTAAATAGTATATAAATACAAATATGTGTAAGAAAAACTAAAATTTTAATGTATTTACATATTATAGATAATATGACATCTAATAAATTATTTATATGTACATATTATTACAATATATTCATACGAAAAAACACAATTTATTAGGATTTTTTAAAGTATGTTTCAATATTTGTTTGCTTCACATTTTTTAGCTTCGATTTAAAAACTGCAGCTTCACATGTAAGTAAAATTTTAGAAACATCCATATAAATGTCACCATTGTTATTGCACAATAAATAATTTTGTATGTCTCTTAATTTTGCACACACTTCACTCATACTAGATAAACTAGATTTTGGAGTTTCACATTCGTCCAGGTCCCTATTATCAGAGTTATGTTCTTCATCATTATTGCACAAATCTTCAACAATTTCTGGAATACTGAAGTTAGGGCTCTCTGTAGGCACATGACGATCAATAGAAGCATAATCATCAAAATCCATCAAAAATTCGTTACGAACTTCAGGATATAGCTGGGCAAGGGGTATTTCGTCTTCTTCATCAAACATTGTGTCCTCCTGGATAACATCAGAGAATCCGGCCTTGGAAAAACATTTTTTAACTGTAGCAGGATGCATACAAGTGCATTGGCTAAATTTATGTTTTTTCAAAAATTTCAAAATCACATTCATTGTCAATAAACGTTAGAAGTTTTTTAATCAAAAAATTTCGGTAAATCAATTTGAAATTCTGAATTATTCCTTGATCCAAGGGCTGACAATACGAAGTGGTGTTTGGCGGCAGGAAGACTAGTTTAACATTTTCTAATGGAACTTTAGAATGTGAAGTGGCATTATCCAAGAAAAGAAGCACTTTTCTATTTTGTTTTTTCATTTTATTGTCAAATTTATGCAGCCATCTTGTCATAATTTCCGTTGTCATCCATGCCTTTTTGTTAGAAACCCATTCTAAGGGTAATTTGTCCACATGACTACCCTTAAAACAGCGAGGATTTTTACTTTATCCAATTATTAATGGATCTTCCTTCTCACCTTCCATATTTGCACATAGTAAAACAGTCAAACGTTGTTTTGCTGCCTTCTTCCCTGCACAATTCTCACTTTTTAATGCAAATGTCTTATTTGACATAGCGCGGTAATAAAGACCTGTTTCGTCGGCATTAAACACATCTCGAGGAGAATAATTTATTAAAATCAATGGTAACTTGGTTTTCCAGTCTTTTATATCGTCCAAATTAACCTCTGCGGAATCACCACAAATTGATTTAAAAGTTATACTGTGTCGCCGACAGAAACTTTCCAACCATCCATTAGATGCTGCGAAATTTTCCATCTTTAAACTGCTTGCTGTCTCCAGTGCTTTTTGTTTAAGTAGCGGCCCAGATATTGGAATTGCTTTATTTCTGGCTTTGCAAAACCAATTGTAGACGACTTGATCCACTGCCAATCCTTCCGACTTCGGAAATTTTCGTTTTAGCTCCATGTTAACACCTTCCTCGACCATCTTTTTTAATTCACCTTTATTTTTCATAATATCGTTAATTTGTGTTTTTTCAACCCCATATTTTTCGGCCAACTTTCGCGAACTTAACGCATACTTTTCACTTTCCGCGATTATATTTATTTTGTCTTTTAGCGACAAACGTTTTCTTTTTTGCGACATACTTAATTAAGAACCTTTCGAATACGGAGACAACTTTAAACTGAATTGTTTCCTTTGGAATAATAAAGTTTAAATCGAAAAGGGTGAATTACTACCAGGTAATAGGAAACCCCGGGAAACCCCGACAATTTGTATTAGGTATTTCCGTCAATAAAGATATACATGTCATAAATAGTCCGGCCGACATTGGCAGGTAAATTTCTATGAAAATAGGCCGTAAAAGTTTGGGTTATTTGGCCGCGGCCGTTTTGCAAAGGTGGCCGTAATTAACAGGTATTTGTGTATGGGAATTTCCTTATAGTCGATTCGGGTAACTTTGAAACTCAGGTGGCCACTTTAGTCAGGTGGCCGTTAACACAGGTTTTACTGTATATATAAATAAAAGCAACTTCATAGCCGTATGACATCGGTAAGTTCAACATGAGACTAATACCTATACCAACGCACTCACCACAAATGATTAGATTAGTAATACATTATTTTGTAGGTATATTTGCAACAACTGAAATACATCGTATCAGGAATCTACAATTTGCTTCTAAAACCTTCATCAAGCGCTCAAATTTCATAACCCTATAACAACGGTAAATAAACAGTTTTAAATGCTATAAGTGTACGATGCAACTTCATGCATTCATTTGTAAATCTCTGTATAACCGAAAATCCAAAACATCTCTTTAATATATTCGTGAGTGTTTTTATAGATAAAACAAGTTAGTGTTGTCTCCGATCTGATGATTGCATCGTGAAGTTTGTTATTTTTGACAATATATTTACCTTGACAGTTTTATTATCCGGTCGCTACTTCTATTGTTGACAGTAACTTGAAAATTTTATGTCAGCGAAAAAATGGAATTAACTCGCGAACATTTTCGTACAATTATTTTTATAACGTTCAGCGTGGACTATCTCAACAAGAATGCATCGACTAGCTGAATTCTTTATATGGTGAAGAAGCACCATCGAAAACTACAGTAAATCGTTGGTATAGTGAATTCAAACTTAGACGGCGTTCTTTGGACGACGAATTTCGTGCAAGTCGTCCCACAAACGTTGTGTCGGAAAACATTAATGCAGTGTCTGAATTGATAATGCAAGACCGTCATGTGACACACCGTTCAAATAATTGAATATTTGACCGGGCAAAACATTAAATTGATGAGCCATCCGCCGTACAGCCCTGAAGTAGCACCCTGTGATTTCATTTTGTTCCCACGCGTGAAGAATAAACTTCGTGGTCAACGGTTTTCTCCGCAAGAAGAGGCAGTTGAGGCATTCAAAACTCATATTTTGGAGATACCGCCTTCACACTGGCAGCAATGCTTTTCGGATTGGTTTAAACGATTCCAAAAGTGCATTGATTTTCAAGGAGAATATTTTGAAAAGCAATAAAACTATTTTCGATAATTAAAATTTTTTTTTGTTTGCTATTCCCGAAATATAAACGGCTACCCTCGTATCGTTCTGGACATTATTATGTATGTATTATTATGTAGTGATAATGCGTCAATGCGATAATATTTGTAGGAAATTAATTGCTAGCAGAATAATAATTTTAATTATTTGATTAGAAATTATTTTGTATATAGAATGCTTGAAAATACTTATTATAACTACGAGGAAGCGTTTTTATATTCGCGAAATGAGCGGGTTGTAGAGGGGTGAGTAGGCGCATTGGGGGCGTGGCCTGTGCAGCGACTCATGATTAGTATAAATACGAAGTTTCATTGTTATTAGACAGTTAGTCTTTGAGCTATCGTCAACCAAGTAACATAATCAGGAGTGAAAAGTGAAATATGGAAAAAATCGAATATCGTGCCGTTATAAAGTTCCTTACCAGGCAAGGAAAATCAGTCGCGACCATAATGAATGAGATGTCATTGGTTTACGGCGACTCTTGTCCAGGAAAAACCATGGTGTACAAGTGGCATAGTTTATTTAAACAAGGAAGGGAATCCCTTGAAGACGACCCGAGGCCGGGCAGGAGCATTGAGGTGACCACTTATCCAAAAAGTTGAACAAATTGTACTCGAAGATGCTCGACTAAAGAAGAAACAACTCGCAGAAATGGTTGGAGTATCCGATACAACAATTTTTAAAATCCTACACGATCATCTCGGCATGTCTAAGGTCAGCGCAAGATGGGTGCCGAGAATGCTCACGCTGCCGCAAAAACAACAGCGCGTAGAGTATTCGCGTGCATTTTTGGACCTCTGTAATGAAGACAAGGATGGTGTATTGAGTGGAATTGTTACTGGAGACGAAACTTGGGTTCATCATTATGAACCTGAGTCTAAACAGGACTCCATGCAGTGGCATAAAAAGGGCACAGCACCTCCCAAGAAATTTAAAGTGTCTCAATCAGCTGGGAAACTCATGGCAACGGTATTTTGGGACACGGAAGGAATATTGTTGATTGATTATAAAGATAAAGGTGTTTCTATAACCGGAGAATATTACGCTTCAATATTAGAGCGACTAAAAGAAGCCGTTAAAGAGAAAAGACGGGGAAAATTGACAAAAGGTGTTCTGCTTTTGCACGACAACGCACCCGTCCACAAGAGCCGCGTTGCGTTAGCTGCCCTGCATAAGGTGGGCTTCGAAATTGTGAATCACCCACCCTACAGCCCAGACCTGGCCCCGAGTGATTATTACCTGTTTCCGAAAATGAAAAAAGAGCTGCGGGGTAAAAAATTTACTGCCGATGATGAAGTCAAGGAGGCAGTTTCGGCGTATTTTGCAGATAAAGAGAAATCATTTTTTTATGAGGGTATAAATAAATTAATTGAAAAATGTGAAAAATGTATCCGTCTTGCAGGTGAATATATTGAAAAAGAAAAATAATTTGGTTTTTTTATTTCCACCCCTTGTCCCCCATTCCGCGAATATAAAAACGCTCCCTCGTACCACTTACAAAATCATACTCGTTAAAGCTCCTGTGTCAGAATTCATTAAATTGCAGCAAGTGAACTGAAGAGACGCATATCACTTGGTCTTTACCGAAAGGGCTGCAAACTTGTATAAGCTCTCGTTTAAATCTAGTGGAAATGGCTTAGGTAAGGAAGTCATTTGAGCAGTACACCAAAGCGCAACTAAAAGCTACGATAAACGAAATACACCTAGACGAACACCTGTCAAAAACGAATGCACTCTCAATAATACAGTCCCACAAACAAATGAAACCTGTCAAAGGCAGTTCGGCTTTGAAACTCTGTATTTTCCACCTCCTGCAACTATATAATAATAATAATGATGATTATTTATCCAACAGCTTCTAACAAATTATACTATTGGGTTGGCAACTAAGTACTTTCGGTTTTTACTGATAGAGAGGGTTGCTTTATTTTTTGTATAACGTATGTCAGTGCTGTACTTTACCGTTTGTCGCGTGATACTAGTCACATTGACGTAACTTCAGAAGCAAGTAGTGCGTGATTTTTATTAAAGCTATTAGTTGTGGGTTAATTTTAAATGGAGTGCAGAAACGAACATTTTCGATATATTTTACTATTTTATTTCCGTAAAGGAAAGAAAGCTGCTGTGGCTCACAAAAAGATATGTGAAGTTTATGGTGCTAATTGCTTAACAGAGCGCACGTGTCAGAATTGGTATAAAAAATTCCGTTCTGGAAATTTTTCCCTCAAAGATGAGCAACGTTCTGGTCGGCCTACTGAAGTTGATGATGACCAAATCAAAGTCATAATTGAAGAGGATCATCATATAACTGTTCGAGAGGTTGCGGAGAGGCTACATGTATCGCACACAACAATTGAAAAACATTTAAAATGTCTTGGGCTAGTTAAGAAGTTTGATATTTAGGTACCTCACGAATTGAAAGAAATTCATTGAACACAAAGAATCAACTTTTGCGATATGCACCTTAGACGAAATGAAACCGACCTTTTCTTAAAAAGAATCATCACTGGTGATGAAAAATGGGTCCTGTACAGTAACATAATTCGGAAACGATCATGGACCAAACACGATAAACCAGCTCAAACCACATCGAAAGCTGAATTGCATCCGAAAAAGATCATGCTGTCAGTTTGGTGGGATTACAAAGGTGTTGTGTTTTTTGAGCTGCTCCCAAGGAACTAAACGATCAATTCTGATGTTTACTGTCAACAATTAATAAAACTAAATGAAGCAATCAAAGAAAAACGGCCAGAATTGTCAAATCGGAAAGGTGTAGTTTTCCACCAAGATAATGCAAGGCCTCACGCATCTTTGGCAACTCGTGGGAAACTATTGGAGCTTGGCTGGGAAGTGATGCCACATCCCCCATACAGCCCTGATCTAGCACCATCTGATTACCATTTATTTCGAAGTTTGCAGAATTCTTTGAATGGTAAAACTTTCACAAATGACGATGACCTTCACTCGCACCTGGTTAAGTTTTTTGCTGATAAGGATCAGAAATTTTATGAGCGCGGAATCATGCAGCTGAAAGAAAGATGGCAAAAGGTCATTGAGCAAAATGGAAAATATATAATTGATTAAAAACTATTCTTTGTTTAAAAAAAAGTGTTTTATTTTATACTACAAAACCGAAAGTACTTAGTTGCCAACCCAATACAATACATTTAATTGTACTATAAACTACTCATAATGTATGGTCAGCCTTTGGAGCGTTGTGATTTAAGCAAGGATGTTGGTATTTGCTTTGATAGTACACCATGGTTTAAATATCGCATCAGTCCTATAAGAAATATTTTACCTACATCTTCACTGTAGCAAACAAAATAAAAAATTCTGCATGAACATTTTCGAGCGGCGTTTAATTTGAGAAGACATTTAGTCCTCTTTTATTTAATCATTTCTTCGTAGTACTTAGTTTTTCGTTTTTACGTCAATTTTATTCTACCAAACTTTATTAACTATCAGTTAAAACAACTATTAAAGATACCTTGTTTAAAACATTATTATATCTCTTGAAATAAATTTGGAATACTAAATCAAATCAAAAAATACTTGCTCCAGAATAATTTTGTTCTATGAAATTGAATTTGGAAATCTTTCTCCAATGCTTTCACTTATACGTTTTGTATGGCACTATATAAAAAGAAATATTAAGGTGGTCTACAAAATCTTTCGCGTTTTAATATGAAATTTCGTACTTGCCATAAAATACCAGATTATTCAATAAACAGGAGCCACAGAAATAGGTTTAGGTGATATACTACTGGCAATAAAATGAGGTTTTTGTATAGACAACATAGTGATTAAATAATGCATTTTATATATATATTTCGTATCAGGGGCCTGTGCTTTCTACGTTGTAGCTTTGCTACTATATTTTTAATTTGCAACAAGTAAGTTTGTGAACTAATAGTCCTCGTTAGCTAACTGTTAATTAAATAATTTGAAATTATTTAGGTAGACCAGGAAAAGGCGATGGGAACAAATACAAAAAATCAAGTTACAAACCAAAAACGTTATCAACAGTAATGTCGACAATGATGAGGACAAGACGTCCTTGACAACGACGATGACAACGGAGCCATCACTGTGTACTCTGGAATTCGAAAAGCAATGTCCTCTTTGGCCTTGTCGCCAGAAAACGTAACTTTCTACGTACACCCGCATAATCATAATAAATACTCCATGTGCATGTGAACTCTTTTGAGCATTTTGCTAAAAAAAGAGTTCACAAAATGAATTGTCCATCTGGACATTTCATTTCAGATGAAAAAATTGGTACATGAAACTGATCATTTATAGTCAACTGTAAATCAAAACCATGAAGAGTATCATCTGTTTTGGCTGATTTATACACAATTATTATCATATGAATATTATTTAAATGAATTTGCTTTTATTATAAGCATGGCTATGCGCTATTGAGTATATGTATGTACATACATACCAGATGTGCTGTTTTATTACTAAAAGACATTCTGGTTGAATTTTATATAACGAATGTGTTGTTTTACCTAAATAGTACACCTTGAACGTAGAAGCGTGTTTTTCTAATTTCTATTGCGTATGTGTGTAGAACATATGTACGTACTTACATCTGCATGTATCTGTATGTGTATTTAAGTATGTAGGGTAATTATTTACTTTCTTCGAGGTAGTTAACATGGAAGGTACCGCAAATGTAAGAAAAGTGTACGCCAATAACAAGTTACTTTAAATTATTTGAAAAAGCTTTTAAGTGTTAACAAAATGTAATGGGAGTCAATAACCATGGACAACTGAAGGCATTACCCTGTATATTAGTCTGACAAAGATTATCGTAAATTGCTCAATTATTTTCCTATTTTTTTGGATCAACATTAACACCAATTCAAACTCTTAGACAAAGAATCAGTGGCAATCTTTTCTAATTGTAATGAGGTACAATTATTAGAACCACTTACTTTTCCTTTTGTCGGCTTCAATTTTTTTTACATCTTCTTCAGATAGGTAGGTTGTCTTGAAAAATAAAGAAATAAGAATAAGTTAGTGAATATTTGGTGATATTATTTCAAAAATGACGCATTTATTAATGGAACATTGGTTTTGATACTGCGATAGTATATCATATTGAATTAGGTAAAGTTTTTGGTGAACTTCGTGTTGCATTACTATAAAACAGTAACGAACACAGCCATATTAATCGCGTACTCAACAGAATAGAAACAAAACTAAACAGAAGAGAAACCGAGGCATTTCTCCCTCACGTCGAAAGAACAATAAACGCGTCAACATACGAAAAAGAACACAAAAATACAGTACTAGAAGATATATATTTATTAGCACAAAACGTAATAGGTACACATATATAATACGAGAAGCAACAGAATTAGAGAAACGGCCAAATAATTTAAACAGAAGGGATGATGGTGGAAAAAAAGTGCCAAATAACGGGTGGGCCATCTATCGGTTTAAATTTGAACCACCGGTTATTTCGAAACTGGGAATACTTGTCATTCTATTCTGTCACAAAATTCAGTATATTATCTCCACTGAACGAAATGAATCGATTTACGCTTGAGCAACGTTGGGATTTATTGGAAATTTATTTCCAAAACAAAGACAATTGGTCGGAAATTGCACGAAAATGTACAAAATTTGGTGGCAGAGAAGGACCAACAGCGCCCGGTATACGCAAGTTTATTGCTAAAGTTCGTGAAACTGGTTTCATTGTTGATGCGCTAAGACGTGAGCGTGCTCATACAGTGCGTACACCCGAAAATATCGAAGCTTGGCTGAGAGTGTGCGTGAGAATCCATCAACATCAACTTGTCATCGTTCTCAAGAATTGAACATTTCACGCACCAGTTTACGTCGAATTTTGCGAAAAGATCTCGGTATGATGCCTTACAAAGTTCAATTGGTTCAAGAGTTGAAGCCGCATGACCATCCGCTTCGCTAGATGGGCCAACGAGAAACTGCACGATGATGTCGATTTTGCCAAAAAAATCATCTTTTCGGATGCTCATTTTCATTTTGGTGGGTACGTTAACAAGCAAAATTGCCGTATTTGGGGCTCAGAAAACCCACACGTGGTCTTACAGTATTTGAAGAGCAACATTCGTGATGCCATTGCCGAGATACGACCCCATACACTCGAAAATTGGTCCGATCAAATGGGGTACTGTGAGGCCAGCCGCGGCAGCCATATGAATGAAATAATATTCCATCTCTAACCGGAACAATTGTTCTTCACAACAAGAAAATAAATTTGGCTTAACTGCAGTTAAGCCCAGAAGATATTCTATACAAGTGGTGACGAAACGTCGGTAACAGATTAGCAAAAAAACGGTTTTCAAAGTCAAAACCATGCAAATTATTGCTGCCTCCAAATGAACGTATATATGTTATCAAAATATTTAAATTATAGCATTCATACAAATAAAAAACAAAATAATAAAAATATTTTATTCAAGATCATTTGATTTTGTTTTTTTAATAAATTCATAATTGACACATAAATCTCGAATTACTTAAATTATAAATATTACATATACAACTGTGAAAATAACTATTTTCTTACTTTCAAAATACATCATTATTTTACACAAAATTATAAAACTCATTAACATTTCAAAGTATGTGTTCTGATTAGTATAATTACTAAAATATTGTAAATAGAATATAACATACACGAGATTAAAACAATATACAACCATAATGAATTTTATTCAGTTTCTATATTTTGACCTCTTCTTTCTTCAATTAAAGTAGCAACTTTTCTGTTAGCAGGTCGTTTAACAAGTATATCTGCATCATAATTTTCTAATAATCTTTTACCATTAGTATTTATTACGTTATTTATGTCCTTCAAATCCTAAAAAAAAAGTCCTTGTGACAGAAATATGTCTTAACAAGTAGCAGATAAACAAAATCATCATTTAGATACAACACTTTTTCGATTTAGATTTTATGAAAAACTTGAATATAAATTTAAGCATCATTGCAAACTCATTTAGAAGATACTAACAGCAGTTCTCATCAATCTTGAGATTTCTCCATAATAAAAACATAAATATTTTTATAAAAGGTATTTTTATCCTTGTAGTTGATGTGCCAGTAGTTTCAAGTATTTTTTAGTTGTACACACATTAACCCATTAACGCCCAAATTAAAACCATGAACATTTTTAATAATTCAATTTTTAATATCAGTTTTAAAACACTTTTCTTAAAATATTATGAAAGAAAAAAACAAAAAAAGAAAATTCAAATTGTGTTTTTAGAGGTGTACTAAGTTTAGTACAATGGGCGCTTAGGAGTGGTATTTTTCAAAACATCCTCTTTCAAAGGTTTTCAGGCATTTATCACATGTTTTCACTCGATTTGAGCACATAACACATCTAAGTTGACTTGGAATTTTTTGAGGGTTGTGGCCATTATTTTTTCTGTCCTTACCTTCAATTCTAGAAGACGTTTGCCTCGATTTTTTTTTTCCTTTTTGTCGCTAAGATATGTTCGTGCTATATGTCTGCGAAACCATAACTGATCAACACGAACATCGGAGTTTGTAATGCAGTATAATCTCCATGCGTTTGAGATAGTCATGTCTACTACGTAAGTAAACAAGACCCACCACCACTTCTTACCTTTCACTGCAACTCGGTACATTCCTATACTCTGATCCATTAGATCTACCCCTTCCATGAATTTATTGTAACTTTGGAAAACATGAGGTACAGCTACATCAACTTTTTGTTTCTTCATAGAACACCATCTTTTAACTTTTCCCATAGGATCTAAAGTATCGAAATTCGTCCCAATCGTGCAAACATTATTGTCCTTCCACCTAACCATAAGAATTTCGTTTTCCTTATCAAAGCTATGGTCATATTCAGCTCTAGACTTTTTACGCATATCCTTTGCTGGAATTAATGGACACCGTTTTGTTCTATTTCCGCGCAAGGTTCCAGTAGCTCTGTATCCAAGGCTATTCAGATCTAACAGAAGGTCGTAGTTCGTAAAAAAATTGTCTAAGTAAACAGCATGTTCTTTTGGTTTTGTTGGCGCTTTAGCCAGTAAACCCTTTACAACGCGAGAGCCAAGGGAATCAGTGGTAGCCTCGGAAGTTTTTCCACAATATATATATCGAATGTGTAATAATAACCATCGAAGCTGGTCAACACCCAATTACGATATCCGTATCGCACAGGCTTACCCATTATACATTGTTTGGCTGAATGGTGGCCAAAGTATTTCACCATTAATTCGTCAATTGATAAATTTGCGTGTAGGATTCCGAACTGAAAAAATTTTTTTTGCAAAATTTCACAAAGTGGTCGCGTTTTGAACATCTTATCATTTGATGTCATAGCCGAAGTGTTATCTGCAATATGAAGGTTCCTTTTAATTTCCAAGAATCTGTTTCTGGACATGCACTCTGAAACTAATGGCAGACCAAGGTCGTCATCTAAGCTCCAATATGACCTCTCACTAGGTAATTTATGATATCCGGTAAGTATAAGTATGCCCAAGAAGTTACGGAGTTCATCATTGGTAAAGAAGTTATCGTGCCTATTATTTTGTCCGGCATATATTGTACTTTGCGATCTTATAAGCTCTAACACTTCATCGTCAAAAAGATGCTCGAAAACTTTCACTGGGCTCATGTCTTGTAAAATTTGGGAAACATAAGCACGCCGATCTTCAATATATTTTTGATCTGGAGTAGATGAAAAGGCGGAATAATAGGGAGCACATTTTCTCCAAGTTGCTGACGCAGCACTAGATTAAAATCTTCTTCTCTTTGGCATATTCCGTGAAGTAGATGCCACGAATGTTCTGAGGGGCTCGTCGTCATCGCTACTCCATTGATGTTCAACGGTAGCAATATGTCTGTGAGTAACAACTTTTATATTACCAGGCACATCTCTAGGTAATTTATTTCCATGCAAGTCGTCGTCTTCACCTTCTTCTTCGTCGGTAATAATATCTGGATTTGGTGGTAGCAAAAAACATCGTAAGTAGCGTCATTTTCACTATCTTGGTTAACTATGTCATGTATTGCTTCTTTTAATCCAAAATAGTTTTTGTTGCGTCGGTTAGCCATTTTATACCATTCGAAGTATTTTTTTTTATAATATTAAATACAAGTCGCTAGTTAAAAAAAAACAACCGAAAAACCAATGAAAGCTTTAACTCTAAGGCACAGCGCAAAAATAAAAATAACTTCACTGTACTACTCAATCTTACCTCAAACGCCCAGTGTACTAAACTTAGTACAGCAGAATTTTGTATGTTATAGCACGAATAACTCAATGCGAAGTAAACAGTTTTATATTGTTTTTATTAGAATAAGATGTTATCAAGTAAATACAATGCTTTTCAACAATTTTGAAAGCCAACTGACGTAAAATAAACTAACTAAGCAATCACAACCCAACTAGAAATATATCGCTAGTATAAAACGGGGATTACCCTTACTGTTATTTTTTAGCTATGTTTCATAATAGGTACGTGGGATTTGTTTGTACTCTTGTTGACTGGTAAAAAGCGTTGCCAGAGTAAAAAACAATATTATATAATTTTTACCTCAACTTTAAGTTGTGTACTATTTATTGTACAGTGGGCGTTAATGGGTTAAGCAAATATAGAAATCGATCATTATTTAATTCAAATAAAATTAACAGTTGGAAATGTGTGAAACAAAAGCACTGACCACGACGAACATTTCGCTCAACTCCAGAGCTCGTCAAGTAGTCTGAGGTATATACAAATACTAGAAAAGTAATTAAGACAGCGCACAAAACAAATAGTAAATAAGGAAATGGAAAAAAAAACAACCTAAATCTAAAAAAACATAATAATGTAATCGAGAAAGTCTGGCAGTCACACAAAGAAGAATGACATACATCTTACTTCATATATATATATATACCGTGAATATATTTTATAGTGCAACATGCACATACATACACTAGTTGCTAGAGTAACGTAATAATGAAATGACAGCAATGTATTTTAGCATTTTATTTTGCAACATAGGATGTCAAAATAAGTTACTCTATTTTTGAGGTATGTATAGTGTAGAAGAAAAACTTCTTTAAGAAACCTTTAAAAATTAAAACAGAAATTTAGCTGTTGTAGAAGTAAAAATTGAAAAATAATAAATGGATTATATTAACATGTTATTACTGAAAAAAGATGAAATTCTACAAACTAATTATGCTCTCCACAAGAGCTTTAGCACAAACATATTTAACAAAAAAATTAAAATAAAAGACTTGCTTATGTTTCGCTGAATTTATTTATTCGATAATATTGTTTCGAAAATGAACCAAAGCTTCGAACAATATTTTTAAATATTATATATAATCGAAATAAATACATTCAGTCAACATAACAAAGTGTTTTATTTTAATATTATTGATATTATGAAAAAATAAACAGCTAGAGAAGATTAATATGAAATATTGAATAAACATGGAATAATCATAAACTGATAGAACTGTTAGAAGCCAGAAATATAATAACATAACACATAAAAAAAGAAATTAGAAATCAGTATAAATACGAGTCAGAAGGGGCACTGACGTTATTACTAAAAGTATACTGTTATATAATGGCGGGCTCAATACGAGTAAAACATTTAATTCCTTAATAAAAGAGTAATTTTTCCGAAAAATTACACTGTACACTGTTTCTCGTGCTGTGTGGCAGGTTGCTCCATACTGCTCAAACCACATGTTGTCCAGGGCCATACAACAATACGTTTCATCCTCGAAAAAAAATATGTCTAAATGAATAATAATAAGTCATTTTTGTGGGTGATTTTTTCCCCATGAACTCGTCGGCGACTTTCAGCAGGCCAAACTGAAGGTTATGGTCACATACCCATCCAAATGAAAGTGCAAGTCATCGCTAAACAGAATTTTAAATTACCGTTCATTTCTTAATTTTGTAATACACAAATGACAAGTGTAAACTGCGTATGATCTACTAGTCTAAATTTTCCGAATTAATTAACAAAAGATCTTATAAGAATAAAAACGAGGATAATTTTTTTAAATCCTGTAAAGTGGTTTTTGAAATTGCAAACTACTGTGAACGGCTACGAGTCGAAGCTTTTGCATTCTCAGTAACACTTTTAGCCACTGCGGCAATATTTTTGACAAACCGTCATGGACGACGACGAATTGGTATTTTTCTATTGACAACTGAACAAACATTATCAAATTTTTTGATCGATCGCTTAACCATCGAAAAATTTAATGTGTTTTCTATACCAACAAGTGTAAGTAATCTAATCTACTTCCGCTATGCTTTCCCCGTATTTAAAATGTTTTAACAATTAAAGTGTGCTATTCATTCATATAATACTGCATTTTTGGCAATTTTATAATGTTTACTTGATATTTTGATCACAACATACTTGATTAAAAGAAACTACAATGAAAATCAAATGTTGCGCTCCTCTTGGACCGCCTTTTATACGAGGTGTGGTTCTACATTAAGAATCGATCACGTATATAAAGCGATTGGCAAATTGATTCATTCGTGAATGCATAGTAGCGTCTACTTGTCTATTGGGTATGCAACCTCGATATTTCCTTCAGTTGAATATAATCTGCCTTCGCAACTGTTGCTGAAATTCATCATCAATAGTGTGAAACATGGGCTTACTGCAATGAGTGAAGATAAAGTGAGGCAATGGTGCTGTTCAAATATTCACAGTGATCAGAGGTGTGGTAAATCTAGTATTTGGACTGACGAGCTCATTGAATGTGTGACTGCAAAAGTGAAAGAAAATGGTCGTTTTACGATAAGGAAATTTTCTCTTCAATTTCCAGAAGTATTTGGGACAACGTTGTTGAAAATCGTTACTAAAACTCTAAGTTATAGGAAACTATGTGTTCAATGAGTGCCAAAAATTCTCATAGGCGCTCACAAAGATCACAGAATGGCGTCTGTACGTGTATGTATGTGTATATATATATTTGCATGTGTATGTGTGTGTTTGGGACGATATGGTGATTATGTAGAAAAGAATAAATTCTGTAAATTTTTGAAAGCTTGAATAAATTTGTTTTCATTTTATTAATAATTCGCCCTTTAGTTTTGAACCGCGTCTCATATAAGAACGAATAACATTCCCAAATAAATGGATTATTAAGTAGAATGAACCTTTGGACAACTGATTAACATGTTAAAGTTATAAAGGAATAATATTTCTAAATATGACCTAGAAAATAGTATATAATATTTATAATTTCCTATTATGAAATATAGAACTAATATGTTGACAGAAGAGCGTTATATAGTATAATAGTATTTGAAATGTCAATACATCTTAATAAACCAGTTAAAATGACAGTCCAAAATTGTAGATTATCTCTCATTTATCTGTAGACATTATGAACATCAGATGCTAGAATTCTATGAATACATATAAAGAAATAAAGACTATGATATAATAATATAAGGAATAGAAAGATAACTACCTGCAACCAAAAATTAAAACTTCACACGATTTAATGAATTTTTTGCAATTAATAATATATTAAATCGATTAATTATGAATATTAATAATAATTTAAGTTCGGTCTATTTATGTCCAAACAATAGTGAATAATTTCCATTCACTATGACCTTAAATAATTCAAATGAATCAGGAATGATGATATTTTTGATCAATAAGGTTGATATATAACCCCTTTCCACATTAACACGTTAATGTGGAAAGGGGTTATATATCAACCTTATTGATCAAGTCAATCAACCACAGGCTCCATCAAATTCAACTAATGATGATATTCTCATAAAGAAATTCAGAAATTGGTCTAACTCTTTTTATCATTCCCTTACTTCGTATAATTTAACTTATTCGTTCATTACGAATCATTTTTTAAATTATTTACCAAATAATTGCCCAAATATTATCTGATGTAACATATGTAACTATAGACCAAAAAGCTTATTCAAGAGCTTTTCAAAATTATTTGAAAAAATTGTCATAAGTGTTATCGGTTGTTCTTGCTGGATTCAGTAGTCTGGAAAAACAGTTGCAATGACTGACAATTTAGTAGTGATTTTAGTTGCTAGTTGTATTTCTGTTAATATAATATAAAAATTTTAAAATAATTTAATTTAGAGAGAAATGAATATTTTTATTGTGAAAATAGAACAGTCCTAAGTTTTATTTAATTGTAAAAATGAAACTAGATTTGCAGTTATTTGCACTTTGAAATAAATAAAACATTTTGGATGTCTCTGCACTTTATTTTACCATTAACGAATGCCAAAATATGTATAATTCTAAACTAAGTATGAATTTTTATGTATATGTGCTCATCTTCATACATTTAAACTATTTGTGATTATTGCTGATTGCTATTTTTGGAACGATCAACATGAAAGGTACCACAGATGTACAAAAGTTATATTACAATGACTTAAGTTACTTTAAATGATTTGAACTATAAAAAATCCTAAATAAATATTATTGCAAAAGGTGCCAAAAACTATCGACATGTCAACAATAATATAGTATGTGTTACTATATTTGTCACATAAATATATTTGATCCTTAATAAAAACAAAGTACATACAACTACAAGAACTGTTAATAAGAGAAACTGTAGAAAAGCATTTTTAGTTGATAATTACTTTTAATATGCTTTGGTATCTATAGGTAATTTTGATGGAGCCTGTGGTTGGTTAACTTAATCACTGAAGGTTGATATAACG